>PVLA01008810.1:0-83718 GCA_004027455.1 Hydrochoerus hydrochaeris | reverse complement strand
TATATTGTTAATAGTGCACCAGGATTTAAAACCCACATTACTCACACTACTCTGCTTAGATGTATTATATTCTGTTCCAGTCATTCTACCTGTACTAGATTTGAGGGCACAGACAGTAATCCCAAAAATAACAGGATATAGTACGGTAATCATCCTTAATTTCCTATTAACTTAATCTAAAGCTCTGTAAAACCTACACTGTTTTACCATGACTGATTGTAATTGAATCTGGTTTGTTGGATTGCAGTTTTGTATTGATAGATTTTATTCAAAGCTGTTATGATTGATAGTATCAAGTCTGAGAGTATAGGCAACTGTACTTAAGATGACAAGATCCACTAGAATATCCACTATGGTTTGATTATTACCTGCCTTTGAAGTTTTATACTGTCTACAATGTTTTATTTTTGCTAATATTGTTATTTACTACTATACTCAATTATACTGCTGTATTTAATTATGCCTGATATAGACAATTCTATTGAAGATAATAAACAACACAGTAATCATTGTAGATCACCTTGTACTGTGGTTTTATACGACTTTTTGGTTTCATGTTTTTATAGGAATTTGTTTTGTTTTGTCTTGCTAAGTTTTGTTTTTCCCTCTAATACAGAAAGTATAGAAATACATGCAGATATTCATGCATTTGTAGCTGTCTACACTCTCACTGTTTGACTATCTACTTTGTATGCTTTAATTTTGTAACTTGAGCAACTATTTCTAAGAGGACAATATGTAATTTATTAACTAGTGATTTCTTATTGTTTATTTTATTTTATTTTTTTTGGAATTCTGTATTACCTCTACCCTTTACATGCTTTTATTTCTCTTTAAATAAATTTTAAAACATTTACAATATAGAGTTTGGCAGAAGCTGGAGGTTTTCTATTTTTAGTTTTTTAAATATGTGCACAGCTCTTGCCTAAAACAGTCCATGTGGCAAGCCCTAGACAGCCCTCTGAACGAACCATTTGCATCTTCATTTTGTCGAAGGGACACCAACATCACTTGTGCTGTCATTCTTTTAGCTGGGACTCAGCCACATGTGGCTGTGGCTGCCTGGAAGAGCAGCTGGGAACCAGGAAAACAGGGAGATTCGAGGTGAACAGAAGCAGTTTTACTATGGCCAGCAAGGAGCAGCCCCGGAATTTAAACTTGTGTACTCTGCTACAAAAGCTAAGCTTTTAAAACATGGATCATAATGCCTTTTATTATTTACTAGGTAGACAATGAGAAACTAGTTTTGCGTTGGAATTAATGGCATGTGCTGCATTCTTCCAGGAAATTATTGTCATCCAGAGACTGTCCCGGAAGTCACTATCAGAGACAACAGTGACAACCGCCCCACTCCGCAGCCCTGGTTTTTCCATTTTAGGGTCTCCTGCATCCAATATCTAAGCTGGAGCTTTGCCCTATGTCAAGGTCAGAAAAATATGTTTCTTCTTTGGGTTGCATTTGAGGAACCCACTGCTAAGCTCTGTAGAGGATATTGTTGCTTCCAACTGACCTTGACGGATTGTTCTACCTGGAGGCTGGGGTCGTGGTCAGAAAGGACCAAAATTTGTCTCCCTCACAAACATGAGTGTGGGCATGGCTCAGGCAAAGTTCTTCCTAGTAGACAGGTTTCCCATCATTCTCTGTGCCTCAGTGTTACCCTTTCAACAACCTGCCAGGTCCTGTGGGGAGGTTCTGGTGTAAGACAGAAGTCTAACTCTGAAAAATGTGACCTTCAACATGGTTTGGAAAGCTCTTTCATTTTCATTTTTTTCAGGAAAGTAAAGCACACAAGCTCTGAAACGCACCGCCCATCAAATGCTTTATTGCTCCTTCCAGATCACCCCAACAGGATCTTTGGTAGCCCTCTTGTTTAACGGAAGTTATGCCACTGTCTGCTCTGTATGTCAAGTAGCAGAATGAAAAAAGTCCCATCAGTGTACTCTGAATTACTGCTGTTATGAACACATATGTTTAGGAACTGGTTCTATATCCGTTAGAGCTTTGATTCCCTTTTTAGCCCATTTACTGGCTCTTTACAGTTGCATTCGTCACTTTAGCACCGTTGCTTTGTGGTAAGCATCTGGAATCTCTTCTAGCATATTTTATTGCCTGTTGATGAAAAATGAGGTAAAGGAAAGAGTCCTGCGATGTGAGCATTTTCTATTTGCTTTTATGTCTCTGATGCCATCACAGAAAAATTATCACTGAGTAAATTAAAACTGGGACTAAAAATTTACCTAAATTCTTACCTCACGTATTTGAGACTGGGAATGCTGTAGTCATTATAAACATACACTTATTTTAAGCTTTCTTTTGCTATCTTATAGCTCATGAGAGTAGTTTAGGACAGTGCATTTCTCGGTACACTGCAAATCAATATGCAAAGCCACAACCTCTATGCTGCAAAGCTGAGAACCAAAAGATATCAAAATAAATTATTTATAAAGAACTCCCTTGTTGAACATGATGTAGGGCAGTGCTTCAGACTTTGAGACATCTATTTAGGTGCTCATGTAATACAGCATGGTGCATATCTTCAGTCAAAGTCATTAATATATATTACAGTTAGTGGCCATCAATATCTGTAGCCATCCTCCTGGTTCTCAGCTGACCGTTGATAACAATCATTTATCCTGTGTGTGCTTACTGCGACCCAAGGGACATTTCCTGCTGCCATTCATCCCATCAATCTGTAAGTATAGCTCAGTGTTTACTGGTAAATATTTTCCATTTTTCGATATTTAGTTTAATGCATTTACAAGGTTGACTTTGGTGTCATGGACCAAAGGCATAGTTAATTTTACTTTTATTTTTTTCTGAGGGTGGGATCCAGGACCTCGTGCATGCTGAGTACATGCTTCCCCATGAAGCAACCCCTCCTAGGGCATTTTAGTGATCCCCTTTCTTTACTGATATGATCGTATTAAGGAAAAATCATGGACACTGCCATACATCACAATTTAAATGTGACAATGAAGACAAACATAGTTAGTGAATTAAAAAAAGTTCAGAGTCACAGTTTTATGCATTTTTCTTATGCCATAAATTCAAATTGTTTCATTTAGACATTTTTCCTACCGATCTTAGATGAAAATTATTTATTTGCTTTTTTGGTTTTCTAAGGCAGGATGTCACTCTATAGCTCAGGCTGGCCCTGAACTCATGATGACCCTCTTGCCTCAGCCTCCCAAGTGCAGGGATTATAGGTGTCTGCCACCACACCTGGTTTTGGAGGAAAATTGCAATACAGCCAAAATGTGTGACTATATCACATAAGAGTTCAAAGCACTTTGTTTTTCTTAGTGCAACAGAAATAGAGATGTCTATTTAAAAATAATTGTTTAGAATCTTGAAAAAATATAATGGTGATCCCATGGCTGTGTAGTATTTCGACATCGAAGTCATTCAATGGGACAAGGTCAAAGCCAGCTTTCAGTGGAGTTTGTACCAAGCCCCTATCACTCAACAGATGAATACAGTAATGTCAGAAAATGTAACTATTTTCATGTTAATACTTTTTAGCAATTGGAACTGAAGATTAAATTGTAAATCAAAATAGTTACATCAAGTGGTTGTGATAAGATTTTTTTCCAAAATGTACAATCATACCTAGGCACACGGAATCAAGCATCCTTAGCATCAGGAATGGGCCAGAAACTTGAAGGGTTGAGATGGTTGCCTCTGCTTTCATTCCCATGCAGTTCTGTCCTCCGAGTGGGTAGAATGTCCTTTAGGTACGTATGGCCAGGACCTTGGTGGGGTTCATGCCCAGGGCAAATGGGTCACCCAGGACACCATGGGGGAATCAATGCTTGTTACCAACCAAGTACACTACATACTCACAATTTTGGGCCAGTTAGCCTTACTGGAGAAAACTGATTTGATATTGATTATGGAGCAGTCTAGAAATTACAGAAATGTTTTAGTCAAAATAGAGATTAAACAAATGAAAATTTCTGATTATTTCCTAGTATTTGTTTTATAATCAAAATATAATTCTGAAACAAATAAATGATAAATGAGATAAACTAGGTCTCACTTCTTAATATTAATTATAATTTGCATATCATTGGAGGGGGTCAGCTTATTTAGTATAAGTTACACATAACAGAATTTAGTTCTTTTCAGTCTGACCAGCGCAGTCATTCAATCACCAAGATAATCGAGACAGAGAACAATTCCCTTAGCCCCCAAATTCCTTTCCACCTCTTTGCAAACAAGATCGGCCAACTACTAGCCAGTGGGAAGCACCTGTCTGTTTTTCTGTCTCTGTATTTCTGTCAAATACATGAGAACTTTAAGTGTGAAACATTTTGAATCTGACTTTATTAGTACAATGCAGTTACTTTTCATCTGTGTCACTGGGGGTACAGTGATTTGTTCATTTTAGTTGCTAAGTAGTATTCCATAGTCTGACTAAACTCAATTTGCTTTAATTTTGTCATTCACCAGTTGAAAGATATTTTAGCCATTAGTTTTGGTGATTGTGGATAATTCCACTGCAAGCATTCCTGTAGTGATTTTTGTATGAATGTAAATTTTCATTTTTCTTGGATAAATACCTGTGATTAAGATTTTTAGTAATACATAAGTATATAAAATTTACTTTAGAAGTTGGGTGTGGTGGCCAATGCCTAGAATCCCAGCACTCTGGGAGGCTGAAACAGGAGAATGGCAAGTTCGAGCCCAGCCTAAGGAGAATTAATGAGATCATAGCTCAACATAAAAAAAATTTAAAAGGGTTGGGGATATAG
Organism: Hydrochoerus hydrochaeris; assembly: GCA_004027455.1. Classification (NCBI taxonomy): domain Eukaryota; kingdom Metazoa; phylum Chordata; class Mammalia; order Rodentia; family Hydrochaeridae; genus Hydrochoerus; species Hydrochoerus hydrochaeris. Next base: position 78,964 of record PVLA01008810.1, on the reverse strand, counting down.
TTCAATACAGGTTCTAGGTTTAATACTTAGTATCAAAATATTTTTTAAAAAAGAAGAAAGACAGAAAAGAGAAAATTCTCCTTATTTTAGAGATAAATTCTGAAAAGTAAGCATGATATAGCAAATCATATTCATATATTCTTTAGTTAATTACTTTAGGTATACAATTTTTTAAAAAAAATTTGAAATTAGCTGATGGGACTCATATTTATCATTTTTTTGGGTCATTTTAGCAAAAATTGCCCAAGTTAGTTTTACTTGCTGAAACACTTTTTTCTCTTGATTAATTTCAGGATTAAAATGTGAGAAATAATTTTTTTTTTGTCCTGGGACTCAAGCTCAAGATCCATGCTTGCCAGGAAGGTGCTGTGTCACTAAGCGATATTTTAAATAAACTACAGTATGTTTTTTCAAAAATTGCTTCCTTACCTTCCTATACACATTCTTGACTCTCGTTAAGAGATTCGCTCAGTAGAAATAGAGTCACCTTAGGGAGTGAAAAAATACACCAGATAACGGCAGCACACATAAGTCCAAAGCGTGTTTTCGACCTTCTTGTGCCACTGGCCCCTCGGGTAATGTCTTAGCCCGTTTTCCAGCGCTATAACAGAACACCAGAGGCCAGGAAATTCATGAGCAGAGAAGGAGCTGGGAGACCGAAGAGCCAGTCTCTGCTCCACTCCTGGTGAGGCCCTCGTGTTCTGTCCTAAAGTGGCAAAAGGCAGAAAGGCATGGAGGCGACACAGGAGAGAGCCAAGCATGAGTGACAGGGGCAACTCCTCTTAAAACCTTGGACCTGCGCTACCACCGTGAAGGTACCCGGACTCCAACGTGAGCCCAGGAGGGGACGCACCCAGGCAGCCAGAGCCAGTGCTTCCTTTCAGCTGCCCGCGCGCTGCCAGGGATCTGGTGTCATCGCCACACATGGCACGGCCTTTGGTGGTTCTGAGTGCCATAGGAGGGCTGGAGAGGGGAGGGGAGGAGCTAGGGGGGCAGGGGAGGGGTCTGTCCATCTGTCTCTCCCGGAGCACCCAGGTGGCTGATCACACGCGCACACTTACTGCCGATGACAGCCAAATGACAGACAGCTTTCATCTGGATTTATGCTTTGTTTTACCACTCTTCAAGAATTAGGAGTAGAGTCAGTTTCTGCTTATAACACGTTAGAAAAAAAGATGACTCACTTGGAAAAATATGAAATGCACATGGGGATACAGTAATCGAGTGTGATTTTTATTTCCTAGGAGCTTTTAACGAAATAGAACAAAATGATAGGCTTGTTAATTTCTTGGTGCAGCGTATAGCAAAAAGAGAACGATAAATTATTTAAAACCATGATTATTATACTTTGGGGTCATTGTTTTATTAAAAAATATCTCACCAGGATTTTGTATGATTGTGTAAGGCTAAACACTGCTTCAACATTTAAGATAAGCTTTTATCAAATTTTTTTAGTAGAGCAGTATGAAGTTTTCACAAAAAAACTTTGAAATTGAATTTAAAGTGTTTTTGTAGAATAAGAGTTTTCAAGCAGAAAAATTTTTAAAATAAAATTTAAAACTGCAAAGTAAATTTAATTTGCAAGACTCAGTAACTATATAGAAATGTCAATTTATAGGTTTATTGATATCACACCTTGAATCTACATTTCCCTTATCTATTCCTCAGATGCCGCTTTGCTTGTGTCCATATTTCAGCTTCTGTGATTAGTGTTGTGGTGAGCTTGGAAGGGAGATGCTTTGGGATGGCCCAGTTTCATTTCCTTTTCATAGGTGCTCAGTAACGGGGAAGCTGGCTCGCAGGGTAGTACTGTTTTAAACTCTGAGAAACTTCTGGACTATTTTCTGTAATAATCTGTACTTCAATCAAAAATGTACAGTGGCCCCCTTTCCCCACGGTCTTGTTAGGACTTGCTGCCTCTTGGATATTAGCCATCTTGGCTGGGATGGGGTGATACTTCTTTTTGGCTTTGATTTGTATTTCTCTGAGCGTTAGTGGTTGTGTTATTCAGCTTTCTTATCACTAAGACAAATAGCTGATACCTACAATTAAAAAGAGGAGAGGTTTATTTTGGCTCATAGTTTCAGAAGACTCAGACCAGGGTTGGCTGACTCTAAGGCATGGCACGGAAGAAGGACCTGGCAGAGGACATCAGCTCTTGCTATGGGGGCCAGGAAACAGAGGGAAGGGAAGAGCCTGGAAAATTAATAATGCATCTTCTGGGACACATGCCCAGTGAACGGCCTCTTCTGCCTCAGCCTCCTGATACCACTTTCAGCCTTGAACTCATCAGTGGCTGAATCCCCTGATGAGTATAGCACCACCGTGATTCAATCACCTTTCGAGAGCCTGCCTCCGAACACATGAGACTTCAGGTGCACTTTTTAGATTTAAACCGTAACAGTGATTCAGAGCACTTTTTCACGTAACCATTGACCACTTGCAGGTTCTTTTGAACAATTCTATTTAGGTCTACTGCCCATCTTTTAATTAAGGCATTTGGTATTTGGAAAACTCATTGGGCTTTCTTTGTTCTTTATATATTCCCATCCTGTGAAGTTCCCATCTCATTTATTGCATTTTCATCTTTAAAATTATTTGATTTAATTTAATATCTCTAATAGTTTTCTATATTGTGTTCATATTTCTTTAAGCATTTAAGGATATTTATAATACTCATGAGTATCTTTGCTATTTATCATTTCTAGATCTGTCTCTTTCAGTTGATTTTTCTCTTAGGTACGGGTTGCATTTTTCCTATTAATATGCTAGTCATTTTTTATTAGATATTGAGCATTGTGGACATTACATTTGTTGAGGGACAAAAATAATTACCTGCTTTATGAGGATTTTGCTGTTTAGGCAGGGAAGTAACTCTGGATCAGCTTGATCTTTTCAAGTTTTGTTTGGAGTTGATTTAAGGTAGTTTCATGCTCAGGCCAGGTTAACCCTGCCACTGTGATGTGATGACTAGTCTGATCTTGTGTGCACATCTGGGGTTTACTGAGTCCCTGCACAGCCATGAGACCTGGTCAGCGGGCAGCTTCCTGAGCATTCTTTGCCCATTCTTCTCAAATTTACCCTACTTGTTTATGACATAGTTGTGAGAAACACATGCAAGGGGAATGCTCTGCAGGTGGGGAGCACATTTCTCTGAATAATATCCTCCTCTGTGTTGTAAACTAAGTCTTTTCTTTCCTTTTTTGAGAAGGGGTCTTGCTGTATAATCCAAGCTGACCTTGAACTTTCTATGTAGACCTGGCTGAACTTGAACTTATGGTCCTCTTGCCTCAGTTTCGTGAGTGTGGGAATTATAGATGTGCTGCATTACTCCCAGCCTAAATTCAGTCATTTCAATCTCTTCAACTCATTGAAGCACCTCTTTTCCATGTGGTCTTTCCTTGCTTACAGGGCCCCCATCTGTTTCCTGGTGACCACAGGCGTGACAGTTACCTAGGGGGTCAGCATGCTTAAGAAGCACACAGCTGATTGGCTTAGCACTGTTCTGGGTGTGGCTGGATGACTGGTTGCTGAAGAAGACCTGCCCTGTGGGTGGCACCATCCACAGGCTTGTGGACTTGATGGGATGAGAGGGGGAAGGCTAGCTTCTGTCCCTTTGAAGGAGCTCTAGTCTTTGCCATAGCCTTTGGACTTTCATCTTCAGGCTTCCCCTGCAGACCCTTGGGTTCCTGATGTGGACTCTGATGTGAGTCTGTAGTGAGCTCCAGGTCCTCCGCCTCTGATTGGATCCTTTGACTCCAACAAACAGATGCCCTTGTGCACTGGTCCAACCTGACTTTGTCGGTGGCCATCATAAACTTACCTTATAAATCATGAACATTACATTAAATCTGTTACTCCAGTGGACTCCAGCTAGCACAGAAGGGCTTGTTTTGCTTATTTCTCTTGTCTCTGGGAACTTAGTTCTGCATTATCCATTGTATGACCTAAAAAAAAAAATACTCCCAATGTCCTTCATTTAAAAATTTTGTGTTGCTTTCTGAGTTTAACTATGATAAGTCACTAGAATTAAATTTATCCTCCTTACGAAAAAATTTTAAAACTAGACAAAGTAAGTGAAACAACTATTTCATACAATACTCGGACTATGTGACACAGATACAAGTGGCAGCCTTTTGGGGCATGTGAGACATACTCACCAGCTCTCTGGGACACCTGAGAAAAAATCCCTCCCAGTAGCATGTAGGGTATCATCCTCTGCAGGGTGACACACTAAGGTGACCACAGAAAGGTCTGCTTGGTGTTTTAGAGATGAGGATGTGAAGGAGGTCACTGACACTAGTGAAACAACCCTCCAAAACCGCGACTCTGGTAAAGGCCTCTGTTCTGTCATCTCCATTTTCCCTGTCTGCCGCCCCTCCTCCCCCAGCTCATCCAGGCATTTAACGAGTTGTTAAGTCAAGGTGTCTGCATTTGAGCAGGAAATGTCCAAAACCAAGAAACTACGACCGAGTTTCTTGGCAGTAGTAATAAGCTGCGGGGGGTATTTCATCTGAGTGTATGTGTGTGTGTGTGTGTGTGTGTGTGTGTGTGTGTGTGTGTGTGAATGTGTGTGTGTGTGTGAGTGGGTGTGTTGCTTGACTCCCTAAGGAAATCATTAGAATCACATATATTATTATACGTATATGTTCACATAACTGAGACCTACACGTTCATGAAAAAGCAAGTATGCTTATACCTGCAGTTTTGTGTAAAAATAAAAAAAATAACAGTAGCAATGATAGCAGGACAGACTTAAGAGAAGAAGGTGGAGGGGTACACTGTTTTCATTAGTGGGTTCATCTCAGCTCCAGAAGGTGGGTTTGGGGTTGAGGATTTGCCTTTTCAAAGCGAATTACACTGTATATGTCTGAATTTTGTATAAGTTGAGTAATCAGAAAGATAGATACTAAAACTCAAGGAGACCACCAACTTTGTTTATGTTAAGCTTGTTTTGGGACGGTGTGTAAATCAAGAAACATAAACCCTTCCAGTTTAAGAGTGTATTTACTGTATGCTCAATTCAGAAAGGTGGCTGATATTTTAAGAATGTAAGGCTGAAACATGAAGAGACAGGTCCTGTGATCGCTGCCTGTGGGTCAATAGGTTTCCTACAGAAAGGAAAAGGAAAAACACTAGGTGCCGGTGAGGAGGAAGGTAATAAAGGCTGACAAGCGAGGGTGAGTTCAAGCAGTGTGGGAGGGCAGGTTCTGAGGAGTTGAACACCGGTGGCCACATGGCAGGAGAAGCCTTCACCTGGCTCCTCCCACCTCATCCCCACATCTGTGCTGTGCACCCCAGCCTCTCTGCGCCTCCAGGTCCCCCTCCTCAAGCAGGTGTTACGACAGTGTTTGTTTGGCTTGTGAGCTTGCCCTGAGTGTGAACTGACACCCTGGGTGCTAACCACTTAGAACGGTGTTGGGTCACAGGAAAGACCCCGCGTGTTAGCTCCAGTTATTCGGATCACCTCCGTTTCACAGAGCCAGAAACTGAAAGTGGAATTTGACATCCAAGAGCTAGCAGATGTCAGAGCTGGTCCTTGCCCTGGGGCTGGTCTGACTCTGCACCTGCTCCACTACGCACGGGGGACGATGACACCTAGGCGTTTGGTCCAAGCCCTGCCAGTGTCCCACCTGTTCAGGAGTTGTTTTAGGTGGTGAAGTTGAAGACGAGGGTGCTGGAGACACATTCTTCCTGAGAGACAGCAGAAACAGCATGTTTTCTGGAGAAAAGAAACCATGCTTTAACCTGCATTGGGCCATTGACACACTAGCACCAAAGCAAAGGGTGTGATCACCGTGCTTCAGAGCCTGCTAGGGGACAGCAGTACGAGGCCAGCTCGGTGGCTTTAGCCTCCTGGTGACAGATGGCTCGGCCCAGGGCTCTGGCCTGCTTCCTCCTGTCTGCTGCACTCTTGCCAATGCAATGGGAGTTGCTCCAAGGAAGAGCCTATGACGGGTGGGGCAGGGCAAGGTGCGCCCTACGCTACTGGTTGTAAGGATAAAGTAGGGTAAGCCGCCTTCACCAGGGGAAGTTATTCTGGATGGCAGAAGAGGAAGGCAGAAACCAAGGCAAAGAGGAAAGGATAAAGTAGGGTAAGCTGCCTTCACCAGGGGAAGTTATTCTGGATGGCAGAAGAGGAAGGCAGAAACCAAGGCAAAGAGGAAAGGGGAAGCCTGCCCTCACTGAGGTCGTTCTTGCTGAAGGCTGGGCTGTCTGGCCCTGGCCCTGGCCCTGGCCCTGGCCCTGGCCTGGGAGCTTTTCTCAAATAGGCAAATCCGTTGCCCTGCACGCCTTGTGGGAAGCACAGTGAAACGAGGGTAGGAAAAGGAAAGAAATAAAACGGGACTGAAAAATCAGAGCAGCAGGAAGGTGGAGATGCAGGTGAGGCCAGCAGATTTCTAGAACCTGAGGTTTTATCTCCCTGGCAACCACTTAAAGACCCATGGCTCTTACTGTGCCAGCCTAGAGCAGTGCCCGCTGGGGGTGGAAAGATAATCGAGTTGTTGTGAGAGCTACTTTTTTCTTGTCTGTATGTTCTTCTATAATAAACAAAAAGCTTCAGAATAACTTGTGCCAAGTAGTGGTGGTAACAAAACTCAAAAGCAAAACAAAGTGCCAGCACCACTCCCCTCCCTTAAACACCTACTAAGCAACTGTCTGTATTTTCTGGACTTCAGAAAAAAATCCGGGCTTCTAATACCCCTCGCCTCCTACCATGTACATAAGCATTGTTCCCAGTCTGCTTTCAAGGGGCGCTTTGTGAACTAGCAAAGTGGAAACGTGATGTGGTGGTCTCACTCTAACTCTAAATGAGAGATTTAGTTTAAATCTCTCAATACAATTTCAGAACCTGTATGAGGCAGCATCCTTGAGTGACACCTAAACTTGTCTCTGCTCAGACAAGGAACTAGGAGGCTTGCTGGGAACCTCAGTGAGACCAAACCACAGTGAGAAGAGAGAACTTCAGCTGTGAAAGGTTCCTATGGTGGAAGATCGTATAGCTTATGCGTGTTGCATGCTTTAGTCTTAACTTCACGTTGAAAGGTAAACTCAGAGATCACACGCTACCGTTTGTTCTCATTGTTTGTTTACTATAAACACTTTCTCATTTTATGGTGCCTTGGAGCAAAAAAATATGCTGATAAAAACATGGCTTTTTAAATAAACCATTTAGGAAACCTAATCTTTGGAAAATTCAACTGGATATTCAACTGAGCCTCTTTTGGTATATTGTAAGTGCTTATTTCTTCCTTGAAAAGAGAACATATTTCATAGAACATCAAAAATATTAGGGCTTTATGGTTTATTTGATTGGATTTCTTTTTAGAAAAATAACATTGCAATTGTGGGAAATTAACAAATAAATGACTCTATTAAAATCTTCCATTAAGTGGAAGGAAATAGTTTCTCTATTACAAAGAAATAATGGTAGCAAAAATTATTGTGCTTTTTGTCCTGCTTACCAGAGGTATAGAGAAAACAAGAAATGTGTTTCCTTTTTTATTCAAACTGCTTTTTCAGGCACAGCTTGAATCTTTCCACCCCAAGTGAGATCACAAACAAAATCTTTTCTCTGTAAGATTCTGAGAGCACCGATATGGGAGATCTGAGCTTCAAGAATCCCTTAGATATTGAGAATGCATCAGTGTTGGCCAATGGAAAACTCATCTGACCTCCAGAAATATGTACTTTTTTGACTTTGGGGCTCTAGTGGGCGGTTGTAGCAAAAGACAAACTTGTGGGAGTCACAGAAAACACGGACTGGTACAGATCCATGCATTAATCCAGGGCTTTGATCTGTTTTCACAAGTGATTTACCATTCCCTCAGCCTGTTCCTGCGGGGAATTGGAAAATGCTTTCCCCTGGCGCAGGGCCCAGGGTTTCTTCCTTTCCAGGATGAGCATCTCGGAACACACCTGGACACTAGCAAGGACTTTGTTCCCCGGAACAAAGGGAGGCGGGAAGACATTTTGAAACATTCCAGCTGCTTCCAGCAGGCCAAGTATGAAGAGCCCCTCACGTATGTTAGATCATTCTAATTGCGTCTGCTAATGCCTTTTGGAAGCAGGAAGCTTTGCAACTGTAGTGAGGGGAAGTAATGACATCAACAGCTTTTATTTCACCTCAAAAATATATACTTGTCATCAGCATGGCAATTTTTTTTACATCAACATGAAGTGGATTTCATTTTTTTTTTTTGCCTATTTTTTTTTGGTAAATAATTAGAGGAAACTGCTTTTTACATTTATCTGAAAACCAGGATCAAAATAAGTGGAAACATGCAAAGCTCTTTTTTAAAAAGTTGAGAGTTTGGCTTTATATACAAAGGTCATGCAAACCAAGCTAAGCAGAATGAATGCAATATAAACAATGCAACTTACTGGTGGAAAGTGTTGTTAAGAACTGGGAAGGGGCTGAGATTTATCTGTATTTACAAACTGAAAAATTAGCTGAACACAATTTCTTGGCTGTTGGAGGATGACTCAAGACCCCTGGATCAGAGATGAAGGCAAATTTATTAGTCACAGCAATGGCAGGTCTAGTATCTGTACCTTGTGCTGATTCCCTGACTCTTTTGTTGTAGAATGGTGCAAAAAGGCCAGATGACATTGACCTTATAGGAGAGGAATTCTGAGCTTTGGTTGCATGAATATTGTATGAAGTAAGTATACTTTGTTGCTGCTCTTGGGAGAGACAGTACTTTTATTGTACTGAATATCAGTCATATCTGCCCTTTGCTTCAGAGCATTACTTGTACTTCATAAAGCTGTAAGTGTACCCGAAGGGAGATATCTCTGTAATCCACAACTGTGTTCTGCAAATATATGTGAAATAATAGTGTTTAAAAAAGGACAGCCAATAACTTATCTGCAAGACATATAGAATTGTGGGAAATCTGTGGAGATGATGATTTATATTCAAGTCTCAGCTACTGGCATTTAAGGTCACATCATCAACTATTTATTCGTTAATTCATTCAATGGTCAGTGAATCACACATTCAAAATACTAACCAGTCACTTAAGCATTTATGCAATGCAAGACGTTTTCTGTGTATTGTTTACAGAAACAGAGAACCAGAAATAGATGAATAAATTTGACTATCGCTTAGGTTTTATATACTAGTGTAAGGATTAGTAATCAAAAAGATGATGCTGGTAGCATTCGGCAGAGATACTGCTGTATGTCTACCATAGTTTTGTCTTCCTGGAAACAGAGGCCATGGTTCAGCCTTCCTTGTACTTTTCACTAGGTCTCAGCCACGTGACTTGGTTTGGGTCCACTGGATGGGGACACAAGTACGATAAACTAAGACAAGAACAGAGCCTTGAAAATATGCCACACAGACCTGAGGATTAATGGAACAGATCAGAAGACACAGAAACAACTCCAGACACGCTCAGCCACCCTATCTTGGACACATTCACTGGAAGAAATATATCCTCTTTAATAAACGGTGCTAGAAAAAACTGGCCTTTCACAGGTTGAAGATTAAAACCAGATCCATGTCTTTCACCCTAAACTAAACTAAAATTGAAGTGGATCAAAGTGAAAACATAAAAACAGAAACATTAAATCAAACAGAATAGGTAGAACTCTTGAAGACATTGGTGAAGGCAAAGACTTTATGAACAAAACCCCAATTGCACAGGAACTATCACAAAGAATCAACAACTGAGATCTCATCTTACGAAAAAGCTTTTGAACAGCAAGAGAAAGCATGAACAGAGTGAAAAGAGAACTCACAGTGTAGGACAACTTTTTGCCAGCTGTTCCTCAGACAAAGGACTACTATCTAGAGTACATAAAGAGCTCGAAAAAATTTCCCAAACTTAAAGAAATGGGAGGGGAGAGGTGATTAAAAAATGGGCATCAGAAATGAATAGATACTTCTCTGATGTAAATATCTGAAAAAATGTTCGAAATCGTTGCTCACTCAAGAGATGCAAATTAAAACAATGCTGAGATTCCATCTCAACCCAGAAAGAATGGCTATTATTAAGAAATCAGTAACAAATGCTGGTGAGGCTGTGGGGGAAGAGGAATCCTCCACTGTGGATGGGAGTGTAGACTGGTGAAAATAGTGTGGAAATTAGTGGAAACAAAACTTTGGTAAATAAGGAGAGGAAGAGGAGTTGAAGGGAGAGAGAGGAATGAGAACAAAATAGAACCAAGTTGTGTCACGTAGGGGTATAAATTTCCTGTGATGAATGTGATCATTATGCACACCTAGAATGTACCAAGAAACATAATTTTAAAATGAGAGAAAGAAAATAACACTGAAACAAACAACAAAAAAGACTTTGACTCCCAATCTCCCTCCACCATGGAATCCCTAGAAGACAGCCAGGACTATAGCAGATTTGCATGAGCAAGAAAGAAATCTTTATTACTTCATCACAAGTGACTGAACAGAATCAAAATATAATATATTAAATAAGCTAATGAGGTATGTTTCTTTCAAATTTTTTTTATTTTATGGGAAAAAAAGTAAAACAAGCATTCATGACAAAATAATAGCAGAATAACCATAGTCAATACATTGAGTATTGTTATCTTTTTTTTTTTGGGGGGGGACTGGGGATCGAACTCACAACTGCACACTTGCAAGGCAGGCGCTTATGCTAAATTCCCAGCCCTGAGTATTGTTATCTGTAAAGCCGGCAATTGACATAAAAGATATGGGCTTATAAAATTCTCCAAATGGTATTGGCACAAGCCTTTCTTTTCAATGAACTAAGAGAAACTAGTAGTATAACTCTTCTGCTTTGTTTTGGAGATATGCCTTTGTCACCACCTCTGTCGAGCTAGAATTCTGACTTTATTGATTTACAGATGAGAGCACAGGTCTTGGGGGGAAAAATGCAGTTATGTTTTAAATCAAGAAGGGGCTACTTATGCTGATTTGGGTGTATAAAGTTATGGGAAGGTTTATTATATTTCTTTAGTTTTTTTTTTAATATAAGAACTGCTTAAATATGTTCACAAGTTTAAGAGATACAGCATGGGAAGGAAGACAATAAAGTTATAGAAAGAAAGTTCTGGAAGGAAGAGAGGACGAATAAGTTTAAAAAAAGAGATAAAAACCAGATGGGAAAAGATCTGCCTCTTATTCTAACTTGTCTATATGGGAAGAAGGAGGAATAAACCTCTGAATAGTGGCTTTAGGGAATTTTTTAAATTTGAAGGCGAGATCGAGCCAAGTCCTAGCACAAAGGGAGCCGTATTTCAGGGTTTGCAGGTCCGGCCATTTGTGCCTAAAAGGAAATGGAAAAAGAAAGGTGGACAGCAGAAAAGGCATTTACCCACTGGACAGTGGAGAAAGGAGTTGACTCTCGATGTAGTAGCCCCACAGGGAAAAGAAGGGGGCTGAGCACCCGGTAGGCATGACTGAGCCCTCAGTGTCATGCTGGGAGGTGTGGCTCATCTGATCTCAGGTTTTGTTCCTCAAGGCTCTTGGACGTCCCATCACTTCAAGTGGACAGCCCTGTCCCATCATGGGGCAGGCTTCCTACTAGGGGACAGAGCTGTGATGGGGCAATCCTTCTGCAAATCTCCCTTGCCCTGGCAGGTTTGGGGCAATGACCCAAGACAGCTAGGTGCCAATGTAGGGGCATGGAACTGGACCTTGCAAAAGCTGGCAGTGGACAGTCTATTGATTATGATGTTTCTTAAGCTTGAGATATGGTAGTGATTCTTATCTTGGTAGCTTCAGGCTTGAAGGTAAGGATGACCAGCTTTTGATGAACGTTCTCTAAGTTATGAACATCTCTACATGAAGACTTGAGGAGGAATCTCACCCAAAGTTTAAGACAGTAAAGGTCACGGATATAATCCAAAAGCAGAGATGCCAACCTTCTGGCTTGCTTCTAGTTTCTTATTGGGCATCTTCAGGGCAGGAGGACACTCTGCTTTTAGCAGAAGCAGTTTCTACATCCTCATGGGAAGTAGAGAACTGGGCAAGGTGGTGCACACCTATAATCCCAGCACTTGGGAGGCTGAGGCAGGAGGATTGCTGCAAGTTCAAGACCAGCCTGGACTACAGAGTGAGTTCAAGGCTAGCCTGAAATGCAAAGTGAGACTCTGTCTCAAAAAGATAAATAATAATAATAATAATGAAAAAGGAAAATAGAGAAAGCTCTGAGAAACAAGGTCAGGGTATAGATTCCTGACACCATCAGAAAAATAGTTAAGTTTTCTTTCTATGATGTACCAATGTCTTCACTGGAAGGTTCACGAACATCTCATTTAATCCTCTCAGTATTCTGTAAGGGAGCTATTAGCATCACTATTATTTCATGGATGAGTTAACTGTGATTCACTGAGGAGAAGTAACGCACCAAGGCTACTGAGCTACTAAGTGTCAACCTGTTGCTTCTACACTAAATAATATGGTGAGGGAAACAGAGGGAAATCATGGTGTGAGCAACACAGGGGAATTAACTCAAGGTGCACGTTCATAGCTCTCTCATTACCCCACCTATGCTGGAGGAGGGGCCTCTGCTAACAAGGGGTCGCCAGGTAACTCCTCATAAGCACCTAGACTTTCAACAAGTTTTGTGAAATGGGACAATTAAGTAAATCAACTGGTTGTTATGCAGACACCAGCTCACCATGTTTCACTATCAGACTCATGACGTTGAGTACTTTGAGTGGTAGTTTAAGAAGCACTTGGTTACAACCTCTCTAGTGGGAAATCCAGTACTGAGGGAATCATAGGGTGATGCTAAACCTTCAGGATCTCAGTCACACTGTTTGATTATCTTTTTAGAGCTCTCTTGATTCCTTTCCTGCATGATGCAAATACTTCATGACTATGAGAGATTTATCAAGTGAGGTTGCATGAAAGCTTAGGGGTAATTTTATTATCTAGAATTATTAAAATAATCTTCAGGATCTGAAACTATAGATGTAAGTTTTTGTCTGCTCAAAGAAATTCTGCTTTATAAAGCAGAAAGAAATAGAAAAATTCTGACTAAATTGTACAAGTAATATAAAGTAAAATCTGGAATGGAATGGAATGGAATGGAATGGAGTGGAGTGGAGTGGAATGGAGTGGAATGGAATGGAGTGGAGTGGAATGGAGTGGAATGGAATGGAGTGGAATGGAATGGATGTTGGTAGCAACATTCACACCCAGGAATCAAGGGGGGGAGGGTGAGGCTAGAAGAGGTTTGGTGCAGGTGCTGAAAGACACCTTAAGCATCACAGGGAACGGTGGAAAGGGACACTGGAGTATGAGTAGGATTCTTGAACAAGATTCACATCATAGGCTTAGTTGAAGCTGTGTTTCATCTGCCTTGGAAACTTTTTCACAAGGTACAGTTTGCTCACTCCCAAGTTTTAACCTTGAGGAATTTCCAGTTAAAGGGCCCCATCTAGCCCAGTATCACCTGCCCCCAAAACAGCCCAAAGAAAAGACTGAAAACATACTTTTCCCAAGAGACATCGCAGGATGTCCTTGGGAACATGACTGGAACATGACCAAAATAAGATTTTCTTCATTTTCTGGTTTGGAGACAGAATCTGCATGCTACACTTGAGTCCTTGGTGGAAAGAGGCCCGAGACCTCTTGAACCACAGTCATTGACTCGAGGGCCTTTCCAGGTGCTCTGGGCAGAGTGCTACTTTACTCTCACTGCCACAGAAAGCAGAAACACTGAAACAACACCAGGACTGGGAGGCAGATTTATTTATGCTGATGGGCATTAATCAGGATCACTTCCAAAATATCAGGCCCTGATCTGTGATGATCTAAGGCTTATATGGGATAAACAAGCAAGAAGCACAGAGGCAGGCTTGTCGCAGGAGGATTAGTTTTTACAATATGAATCATAGTTACCAGCTGTGTATCACAGTGACCAGTTGTTTCTAAGAAACAAAAGTAACAGGTACTGTAACCAGAACTATTATCTGGGCAACTAATAAACTGAAGTCTACTGACTCTGGGGGGAGGTGCATTTTCTGCTTCTCCAGCACATCTTTTCTGGGCATGTTACAGGAGATCTTCTGAGAAAAGATCCAAGTAGAAGCCAGAACACTGGGGCTGTAGTGGTCCTAGGAGGGGCCCTAGCCAATGCCCCCAAGACTGAGAATTCCCACCAGGAGTTTATGGTTTTTTTCCCTTATCATAGGGTGTTTTTCCCTAAATTGACTCTGACAAGAGTGAAGGAGTTTGTCTAATCTAGGCATCCTTGGTAGCACATTTCCACACAGCAGCAGGCAGCAGTTTGCTATACAGATCATCCCTGCAGGAGAGTTTTGGCTAAAATAGGTTTGTACATCAGGTCCATGCCTTGATACTCGTTGATTACACTGCAAATAGTTTCATTAATAGTGTTGATGATAACATTTTACTCTGAGGGTTGTTGTTAATATCAGTTAAGACAGGGTAGGCAAAAGTGATTTATAAGCTATAAAGATGTTAATTGCTAGTTTTTTTATTGCTATATCTTATTTTCAGCTGCTTTGGTATATGTTGCTTTAGACTTGCTTTGATTTCTTTAATGTGCAAATATATTTTTATTTTGCCACAGAAATTACATATCACAGATTTCATTTAGTTTTTTTTTTTTCTTTTGTGAAACTTTCTTACTTCCTTTCACCCCATTAGAGTTACAGAAAATTTTGGGAAAATTGGTTTGCTGTTATGCCTTCCATATTAAGCAAATGCTCAACCAAGCTGTATTTTTATTCTAGGAATCTGTCTGTTTTTGTTAATATGGTAAAAAAATAGAGTCATAAATTCATTTATTTATTTTTTTATTTAAAGAGCAAAAAACAGGAAAAGGGTAGCAATAATATAGAATTTTAAAAAAAGATAAAAAGTAAGAAATTGCTAGTTGATAAATTACATATTGTCCTCTTAGAAATTGTTGCTCAAGTTACAAAATTAAAGCAAACAAAGTAGACATTCAAACACTGAGACTGTAAACAGCTACCCATGCATGAGTCTTTGTATGTATTTCTATCCTTTCTGTATTACAGGGAAAAACAAAACATAGCAAGATAAAACAAAACAAATGCCTATAAAAATATGAAATGAAAAAGTCATATAAAACTGCAGGGCAAGGTGATCTACAATGGTTACTGTGTTGTCTCCAGTTATCTTCTATAGAATTGTCTATATCATCAGGCATATTTGAATATAGCAGTATAATTGAATATAGCACTACATAACAATATTAGTAAAAATAAAACATTGTAGACAATGTAGAACTTCAAAAGCAGGTAATAATCAGACCAGAGTGAGTATCCTAGTGAATCTTGTCATCTTCAGTGTAGTTGTCTATACTCTCAGACTTGATACTATCAATCTTAACAGCTTTGAATAAAATCTGTTTAACAAAACAGACATCTAAAAAACCAGATTCAATTAAGATCAATCATGGTAAAACAGTGTAAGTTATACAGAGCTTCAGAATAAGTTAATAGGAAATTAAGGATGATTACCATAGTATATCCTGCTATTTTTGGGATAACTGTCTGTGCCCTCAAATCTAGTACAAGTAGACAAACTGGAACAGAATATAATCTATCTAAGCAGAGTGGTGTGAGTAATGTGGGTTTTAAATCCTGGTACACTATTAACAATATCCTCTGCCTTCTTTTTTTAGACTATTCCTCCCCTTTCACTCCCACAGGGTGGTGCACATTTTGGGTCCCACCAACTCCCTCAGTTTTTAGATTAGGGGGGGCAACCTGTTATTTGCCTAAGTGGTTCTGAACCTTCTCGCTCCTGAACTTGATCTCAAGTTGTATTCCTTTACCTACAAAAGCCTCAAGGTTTTCCTTCATTACAGCTGAGTAGTTCTCTACTGCACATAAGTATCCTGTCTTTCCATCCTATCTCCAGGTGGTGGTCTAGTTGCCCCTATTTCTCTCTGGCTCCCTGTCACATAGAGCATTGTTTTCTCATATTTGATTTTTGGTTCATAAACCCTCTCTCAGGTTGATTATATTTCCTATACAGAGCATCTTGATGGACCCTACCTCCTGATCTACTCTGCCTGTATTTTTTTTTTTTAGTGTATCAAGGCCATCTAAGCTAGAGATTATAGCCAACCTTCTCTGCCTCATTTCTGCTATGCTATTTTTCTGCCATTGTCTACTTTTCTCCTTTATTCTACTGCCTGCCCCATTCTTTGAAGTCTCTCTGCCACTGTTGCTAAAATCCTGGCATTTTTTTTCTCTCTCTAGAATGTCCTTCAGTATTCTCTGTAGGATTGGATTGGTGGTCACAAACTCCCCCAGTTCCTCTTTGTCATAGAAGCATCTTGTTTCTCCATTAATTTCTAGTGACAGTTTTGCAGGGTACATCAATCTGGGCTGGAGATTGTTTTCGTTCAGGGCTTGGAATACTTTGCTCCAAGCTCTTCTTGATCTGATGGTCTGTGTCAAGAAGTCTGCCATGATCTTGATGGGTTTTCCTTTGTAGGTGATCTGTTTCTTTTCTCTGATGGCTTTTAATGTGCTGTTTTCATGTTGAATTTCTGGTACCTTGATTATTATATGTCTGGGTGTAGCTCTGTTTTAGTTGTAGGTGGCTGGAATTCTGTATGCCTCATATATCTGAATATCATTTTCTTTTCCTATGCTTGGGAAGTTTTTCCTTAATTATTTCTATGAATAGCCTTTGTAATTTGCCTGTTTTTATTCCTGCATCTTCATTTATGTTTCTTATTCTTAAATTATAGATTCTCTTGTTTTCTAGCCTTTGTATTGTTACTGCCTCTTTCCTTGTTATTTTTAAGAGATCTTTTCATTCATGATCACACATTGCAAACTTGTCTTCAAGTTTTGATAGTCTATCCTTAGTTTCTTTTAAGCAGTTTTCCAGCTTTCAATGTAGTTTTTAATTTCTTGGTAGTCTCTTTGAATCTGCTTCATGCATTCTAAGTTTCCTTTATATTCTTTATTGAATGTTTCTCTCCTTTTTTTGGTATTCCTCCCTTCTTCCATCTGTGTCTTCTTGAGATGCTTAGCATTTCTTTTATTAATCTACGTATATCCTACTTTATCTAATTAAATATTTCAGTTTTGAGCTCATCTACAAGGTCCTGAAGATATCTCTTAATGTCCATTGAAGCTGTGTCTGATGTTGCAGGTTTGCTGCCCTCAGTCTCTTTTGTATTTCCCTCTCCTGGGTAAATGTTCTCAGGGTTTTGGGCTGGGGGCTTTTTCTTGTTGTTTCTTTCTCTTGTCATGTTTTTGGTTTCTTCCATACAGGTGTATATTGGAGGTCCCAGCCCATTTCCTTGTTGGTTGTGGTTCTTTTGAAGTATGCTGGCAAGGGATTTCTGCCCTCTCCTGTTTGCTTTTGGTCATTGAGGTGTAGGCAGGGGCTGCATATGCTGGCTCCTCCCCACCGGGTCAGTCAACCTTTGGGGGCCTTCACTGGGTTAGTGTGCGCTACTTGTTGGAAATCGGTTTGGGACGGCTTATTGGGTCCCAGCCAGAGGCGTGACCCAGGCCAAGCACATCCTACCAATCTGCTCTGGGAAGGGAGAAACCAACTGAAGTCACTGTCATTCCTAGTTCAGGCTCCTCCTGCCTGATTCCAACATGTCGTCCATTTGGTCTCACCTTTCCCATGTGTGGGGGGGTCTTATTCCCAGCACTTGCTGCAGTTTAATGGGGGTCCCTTGCTGGCTCCAGTCTCCACTGGGCTTGCCAACCTCAGTCTTCAGCATGACTGGTTAGTCACAGCAGTGTGGTTTTGGATGTTCCAGCGTGTTCGGGCTGCTCCAGCCAGTAGCAGCGGGTCGCGGCTGTGAGCTCAGGCCACTCTGGCCAGTCATGCGGTGGCATGAATTCAGGTGGCTGGACAGTGCTGTGGCCACTGATCTCAGCTTCTGCAATGTACCCCAGGACTGTGTGTTTGACCAGCTCTTTTGCCTTTAGTTTCTTCCTAGGTCGAGAGGATCCATCTCCCTCTGTCCAGACCTCTCCAGGGTGCTTTATTACAGCATGAATTGGCTCTGTATAGTGTTGTCCACCATCTTTTCCTTCCATCAAAGTTATAATTTTAAATCAAAACTAAAACCTCATGTTCCACATCTACTGATATTTCATTTCATTTCATTATGTAATCCAATAAAAAACTACACAGAAGTTTACTTGACTTTGGCAATTTAGGATTTTCATGTAGAGTAACAAAATTCAAAATTTGAAAAGTAAATATAGAATTTATTTCTTAATATATGTTTATCACTATTAAAAGTGTTTTGGAAGAGAACACATACTGAATTAATCAAAGTTTTTATGTATGGAGAGCAGGTTGGATCAGATCAAAGGTACCACCATGAGCAATTATAATGTCATGAAATTTTAAAAACAAGGCATAAACAAATCCTCAGCTATTTAAATATGATATAGCAGTTCTGGGGGTTTAGCTCAGCATCATAAGTGTCTGCCTGGCAAGCACGTGGTCGTGAGTTCGATCCCTGGTACCAAATATATATATATATATATATATATATATATATATATATATATATACATACACACACACACACACATATGTAAAGAGAAGACTTATGGAGCCAAGATTTCAGAGAGGAGGACAGCACTTGATTCATCCAGTTGCCTCTCTGTTCATGGGAGGGCTGCAGAGGCCTGGCAGGGGTAGCCTGGGGACTCAGCAAAGACCATTTCAGGGCTCTGAGGAAACCAGAACTTGATGAAAGGGAACTGGGAGAAGAAACTCAAAATCTGCAAAATAACACCTCTCAAAGAACTTCCTGACCCTAAAACCTGCATGTGAGGAGACAGGTCAAAAAACAAGCTGATGCATACGCTACAGGGAACAAAATCTAGGCAGAGCTTCATTTGCTTTGACAGTTTCCCAGGGAAGCTCTTGGTCAACACCCAGAGGCCCAGCGGACATGTCCCATACAGGGAACAACAGTAAGTAGAGTAAACTGCATGGAAGGTGGAACTCATCTCGTCATCTCCATGCTCCATTGGAGCAAAATAACATCTATAATCTGATTGCCAGAGGGAACTGAAATGAAATCCTCTCTGGAGAAAAAAATATAATCCATACTCCCTAAAGATATTTTTTATATAAAATCTTACTGTCTAATGTTAACAGGTATTTGAGAAAATCAGTCCAAAATAAGTGAAAGGTATGGGAAACCAGAGAGCAGAAAGGGATTCAGATACTAAAATTACCCTATTGTCTTTAAAGTTATGCTAATCAATGGCATAAAGATAGCGGAAAATCTTAAACTATAGCCAAAAGTTGGAAAGTATAAAAATAATAAAACAAAATTTTAGAACTTAAAATTAGAATAACAGAAATTAAAACTTTACTACGTGGACTAAAAATTAAAGAAGAAGAGATGATTAATTACCTGGAAAACAGGTTCATATGAAATATCTATAGTGATGCATCCAGAAAAAATTAAAAGGCAAATGGGCTTGGTTAAAGATTCAACATATGGGTAATCATGGTCCCACTAGAAAGGAAGAATGCCATCAAATCACACTTGCAGTGACACTGGCCACAAAAATACTCTAAGCCTTGTTAAAAATGCCAAGAAGATTGAAGATGCTCTAAAAATCACATTCAGGATAAAATAAAAGAAAAACATACCTACTTCTTTACTTCCCTAAAGAAGGTTTGGGAAAATAATCTTTAGAATCTTTCAATCCAGAGAAAGCAGAAGTGCATTGTTAAAGGGATACAGTGAGACCTAAAATGTCTCTTCAGTAGAAATTCTCCAAGCTAAGAGACAAAAGAAATGCTCTTAAAATCCTATCCAAGAGCACATTCTTCAAAAAGGAAAGTGAAATAACCACAACCATGAAGAACCCTGAGAGGAGGTGTCACAGAATAAAAGAAAGACTACAGCAAGTTCTTCCACTGGAAGGAAGATATCACAGAGGAAACCAAGACAATGAAGGAGAGAACGAAGAGCAGAGAAAGTGCAAATGTGTGAAAAGCCGCACAAATCCTGACTTTCCGAAGCAACCAAGACAGTCCCTATGGAGTCTCCAGTATATATATATGTACAATTGAAATGTACCCCCAAATTAGAACTAATTTCAGAGTAGGCCAAAGGAGTTAAACAAAGGTAGTGAAACTGTGAATTCTTCATAAATAAAACATATCTAATCTTGAGGGTAAACACTAAACAATAATACTAACATGTACAACTACCAAGTTAATGACAATGGAAAAACAAGAAGCAACTTGATAACCTAAACAGGGCCAGGAATTTTAAAAGGATCATAAAATAGGAAATTCAAGTGCAAAACAAAGGATAGAATATAATATTTAAACTCTAGCACAACGTTTGTAACATTATATGCAAATTGAGTAAGTAATTCAATTAAATGGCACAGTTTCTCAG
This sequence comes from Hydrochoerus hydrochaeris, assembly GCA_004027455.1. NCBI lineage: Eukaryota > Metazoa > Chordata > Mammalia > Rodentia > Hydrochaeridae > Hydrochoerus > Hydrochoerus hydrochaeris. The sequence goes on along the minus strand of PVLA01008810.1, from coordinate 58,601 downwards.
ACTGGATTAAGAAATAAATTTATTGATATCAGGAATGGGAAAGGGAAATTTTCTATATCTTCTATAACAATTTTAAAATTAAATAGGATATTGTAAATAGCAGCTTGTAATGAACTTGACAATTTAGGTGACTTGGACAAATTGCTTGAAGAATATATCATACAACGTTGTCTTAAGAAGTTTAAAACCTGAATAATTTAAAATTTATTCAATAAATTGGATCCAAGATTTACAACTTTCACAAAATAATTTCAGTTAGAAAGCATTGTTGGTACTTATCCGAACTATTTAAGACAGCAATAAAGCTCATCCTGTGCAAATATCTCCAGAGAACAGAAAAAAAGAAAGTGGAAACCATCCTTCAGCATGTTTTACAAAGCCAGTACAATCTTTTTTTAATTTTAAAGGGGATGAAACAGAATAAAACCAATCAAAACAAACCAATGTAAAATACACAGGACTTCAAATATTATAAAATCAATAATCGTTACCATAATGCTTTTTGATGTTTTCCAAAGCGCTGTAGATGCCTTCAGATATAGTGAAAATCAAACAGAACAAAATAGATAGAAACAATGAAAGTAAAACAATGAATGCAATAATGGACTTCAAAACAAGCTTATAGTAAATCCAAAATTACTACCACAATATATCTTGCTATCTTTGAAATAGCTGCTTCTGCTATCAGATTTGACATAAACGAAACTAAAGAAAATAAAACCCAACTCCAAAAAACATTGGAAATGATACAGGACTTCCAAAACAAGACCACAGGGAATCGACAATGGCTGTAGCCCTCAGAAGGAGCCAACCCCCCCCCCCCCCGCCAGATGCCACACTGTGTACCGATGACCTCTGAACCTATGATGAGACCACTGGCCCTAGACTGCGATGTTAACACCAAAGCATCACAGGCATGCAGTTGCATTTCACCTCCATAGCGATCATCACCGCCTGTGTTTCTCCAGATCAGCCAGTCGCGGTGGGGGGCGGGGGTAGGAGGGTTTGGTATTTCTGGTTTGCCCGCCTGCACCCAGGAAGGGGCTTAGATCTGTCTGTTTCAGTCTGGCAGTGGCCCATGCATGGTGCTGGTTCCCAGATGGGGTTTGCTTGCTGATGCGGCTTTATTCCCCCTACTCCCCGGTTAGTGAATGGGGCTGACTCACGGGGAGAGTCTGGCGTCTGTCTGTTCCAGCCAGCACAATCTTAATAGAAATATCTGACAAGAAAATTATATGAAAATGAAATTTTAAGGCAGTCTCAAGAGCAGAAGTAAAAAGGTTCTGCATCAAATATTAGCAAATAGTATATTTGTATTTCATATATAATAATCATTCTTGAGGTAGTTTGTTCTACAAATGTAAGGTTGATTTCACATGTGAAAATAAACACTATAAATTATATTAAGAAAGTAAATAAAATAAACTTTATGGTCACCTTAAGATATACATAAAACATTTGATAATGTTTGTTATTTATTACGTAAAGAAAAATTATTGGAAAATTTAGAATTGGAAATATCTTCAATGTTATAAAAGGATATTTACAAATCACAATGATAAAAGACAAAAATCTTTTTTTAGTGAGATCCATGAAGAACTAACAATTCCTATTCTGCAATGTAAAAGAAATCTTAATCAGTTGAGTAAGGGAAAGAACATCAAAGATCAAGTCAACTGTAAATAAAACTAATATCATTTTCTCTTGTCATGACTATGCATGTAGATTGTCCAAAATATGAATAAATTACAAAAATCAGTAAGTGAATTTAGAAACATTAATGGTATAAGGTTAATATTCAGAAGTCAATGATGTTCCTTTATATCAATAACTATTGAAGATAAAGCTTACAATGTTTTAATTATGATATTGATTCTCAAATTGAAATTTTAATTACCAAGGAATTGAGAATAGATCAAATGAAAGACATCAGGGAACAGCAAAGTCCCAAAAACATTACTGAGAAAGAAGACCTAAATACAAAGGATGATACACTGTAGTCATGGAAAAAGTTGTTGAATATTGTAGAGACCTTGTTTCTCCCCATTTTATCTATAGGTTTAATACAATCCCAGTTAAAAGAAAATTTTAAAGCTGATTTTAAAATTATATCAAAAAGCAAATAATTGAGTATAGACAAAGTAACCTTACAAAACAAAGTTAGAGGATTTATACTGCTAGATACCCAATCTCTTTAGGAGATGTAATAAGCATGGTAATGACACAAGGATAGATAATAATAGTTCTGCTGGAGTGGAGTGGTCATGCAGAAGCAGATCTGCATATATTTGGTCACCTGATTTACAGTAAAATATTGCTGTCACAGATCGTCTCATCTATGCATAGTGTTGGGTCAACTGAGTATCCCTCTGAAGAAAAAAATTTTAAAAAAGCACTGAATCCTTTTTTCCATACCAGCCACAAAATTCAAACTGAGGTGGATATGAAAAACAAAAATAAATACAATAAAACCTCTAGCAGATAATATAGTACCTTCATGACCTTGATATAGACAAAGATTCGTTGAACAAAAATTAGTAAGCAGAAAACCAGCAACAATGCCACAGGAAAAAAAGGTTTAGCAAATTTAAAGTCCTTCCTAAATGTATTAAGCTCTACTGTTTTAATAAGTTACATTAAGAAAATGAAAGACAAGACAGGGAGCAAGACATTTTTAACTCACTGTACACATTAGAGGACTCACTGAGATTATTAAATCCAACAACCAATAAAACAAAGACAGAACAATAATACACAGAAAAGACTTGAACCAATACTTCCTACTGTAGTATTTCCAAATGGTCAGTTTACTGTTAAATGATAAAATGCTCAATTTTTCTGTCAATGAGGAAATAGGAATTAAAACATGATGGAATACTACTGTCCATCTACGAGAATGGCCAAAATTTAAAACCTGACAATTCTAGGAGTTGACAATGATATAGAACAACCAGGAATTATATGTACTGATGGCAGCAATTCGGATTTCCAAAACCACACTGGAAAAATCTTGGACAATTGTGTTCATCTTTCCATTACTATATATAATACTTGAGATAATGAACTTAAGCAAAAAGAGAGGAAGAAAAGGGCACTGGATCCTTCCCTGTTTCCTTTGAGAGCATCTCTCCACTGACCTAAAAATGACACACTATCCTTCACTTCCCAAAGCTTGGACCACTCTGCAGGGCAAGCCTTTGTCACAAGGACTTTTGGAGGATACTTGAAATCAAAACTATAGCAAAGGTATACCTGATCTTTGACTCAGCAATTTCCCTCCTAATTTTACTCCCAAGGTAAATGAATACTTGCACATGTACATCAGAAGGCACTTGAAAAAATACTCAGAACAGTATTTTTTGTAATATTCCAAGTAACTAAAATGTCCACCAACAGACTGAATAACTGAACTGTGATTCACTGCATGAGAAGCCCAAGCCATAGTACAAGCTTCACATGATCACGGGTCAATCTCATAGAAGCTGTTAAGAGAAAGAAGCAAGACACATTAGAACACATGTATGTGCACATCATATGATTTCAATTATTCAGAATTCAAAACGAAAACTAATTTTGAGTGATAGAATCTGCAGGAAGAGTCTTGAAGCACTAATTTCTATTTGTAATTGGAAATGATTCAGCATTTCCAAAGAGGGACAAATGACCTTAGTCAGTGTATCATTGGAGAATTTGGATCTCATACTGAGATACTACTAGATCTGTCTTGTCAGAATATTCATTAGGGAAAAAAAGAGTAAACTTTAGTGCAATGCATGTATTTTTCTAATAGGTGGAGCAATTTGTGACTTTTTCATGAATGAGTTGTTTGTTTACTGCCTGTATTTCTATCAAGGGTAGGTTACTTTGCATTCGTTTATCTTCGCATGCCCACAGGAAGACACGGCAATCACAATTCCACTCTGCAGTGATGTTTCTTGTCAGCTGTAGCTTTGTGGCTGTTTGGCTTGGGTCACAGCGGGCAGCATCCCCACATCTGTGTGACCCAGGGGACCTGATGTCTTCGTCCTTCCATGAGCTGCCCTCTCTCACTGAGTACCTGCTACTGTTATTTTCTTCAGGGAAGTTGTCCATCCAAATAATTAACTCAGGGGTTGGCGCTGTGAAAAATGTTTTCCATAGAAAGTAACAGGATGGAGTGAAGGAGGAGGGAGCTGGGCTTTGGCTGGCTTTAGGGGAGAAAAAACTGCCAGTGAGCATTTTTCCTTGGAGCAGAAATAAATAATCTGCTAACCGCAATCTGCTGAATTATTTCCTTCTACCCTTTATTCCAAAATTCCAGTCTTACGAGAAGTCTCACCCAATCCCAATTGTTTCTTTAATTTAACTTTCATTTACTCTGCAGTTCTGCTCCAATATCCTGAGGGAGCCAAGACCCAATGATTCAGAAAAGCAAGATGAGAGCAACGGAATCTTTAATCTCCTGTATTCCATAGAGGTCAAAACTGAGTGACCAGGTACTAATTCCCCAAATTATGTTTTACCTCTTTTTTTGGTGTGACTTGATTTGGCAGCTACTTTGGAGAAGCTACTTGATAAAACATTCTCATACCATAGTGTTCTAAGCTTATATTTAGTCTCAAAATCTAAGGGTTTTTGCTTTAGCAAATGAGTCTATATTTGCCAGATGCATGTTAAAATAACATGCCGCAGAAAATACCATAGTACCATTCAAATAAAAAAGTTGAGAATAAGTGAAATTTTGTTCACAGTTCTGTTCTCAGCAGCCCTCAGAAAGTATAGATGACATTGCAGGGGGAACTATTTTGTCAGACTTATTGCTCTGGTTAGATATTCCCTCCTAGATGACACTTGGATTTTTTTAAATGAAATTGAAATTAAATGGCAGGATAAAGATTTCTCTGTCTGATTCTAGGGTTAAACCTGCTGCTCTACACCCTTTTCCATAAAGCAGGCTGGTAATAGGATAGAAGCTACATTGGGTTTCCATCTGTTTTCTTAAGTATGAGAGAGACATGAAAATGGAGATTTAAGCAAAGTTTCCACGCACCAGAAGCCCTTCACTTTTCCTCTAAGGATCAATTTCGGGGTGAAGGATTATTGAGTAGAGATGGAGCTCAGGAGCAACTTAAATTTTCTTCCAGCAAAATAAATTTGTGACTTTAAATTTCATGCTTTCCTCCTGAGAAGGTTTTTCACAGAAGAAAAGAAAGGGGGAAATATGGTCAATATTTTGCAAAATAATACTAGGAAACAGATAATAGCGCTATTGTTATCAACATTTTACCTCAGAGATAGGAGCCCAGCTAATAGCTAAGAGGTGACAACACAGGATCACAAATCCAGGAAGACAGGCACTGCTTCGGGGCACATGGCGCTGCTCTGGAGCAGAAAGGAAAGATGGACGGGAAATGACGTAATTTAAAAACTAGGAAGAAACTGAAGTGCAGCTGGATTTTCAGTCTTTGCATAGGTAAGGCTACAGTAGATCAAAAAGGTTAGGAAAAGACTGTTTTTACTGAACATGGACAGACTTTTACTGATCATGACTGACAGTGTGGTATAATGACCACCCATGGAGTAGTTATCTTGTACTAGGTAGTATAAGGAATGTGGAGGTGACCAGCGCATGTGGGAGGTTGTGCATAGGTTGGTTATATGCAAACACTATGTCATTTTATATAAGGTACTTGTGTATCGATAAGTTTGATATCTGTGGAGTGTCCTGTGCAGGTCCCTGTCAATACTGAGGGATGATTGTTTGGGGAAACAGTAAAAAGTTAGAGGTAGGATAAATCTTGGATGAGTAAAGTAGAAATAATGGAATAAGATTTCCAGAAGACAGAAATGGAAAGAATTAAAAGCAAGTAAGAAGCAAAGGGACTTCATCCTCTGGGACAGGGAAGAAAAGAAGAGAGGAGAGAAGGGGTCAGAAAAAGGAGAGGAGAGGAGAGGGGAAGAGAGGAAAGGAGAGGAAGAAAAGAAAAGAAAAGAAAAGAAAAGAAAAGAAAAGAAAAGAAAAGAAAAGAAAAGAAAAGAAAAGATGTGAGAACTAAAGTGTATAAAAGAACAAAATGATGTCCAGCCTTTGGGTTTATCACACCCTAGTCTCTGTGAGTTAGAACAAACAGCCAGTATTAGACTGCTACCACTCTTCTATTGGAGGAATAAATTTTATTTGAATCAGATGATTTTTCAAAGCATAAAGGATACATGGTACCATCAAACTTGATAGTAACTGTAAATCAGAATCTCCACTTGTGTGCAATAAAAATGAAGAACAGGCTTCTCTTCAGCAGAGGTCACATCGCATTGTTAAGATGAAGATCCCATCTCTAGCACCTCCCACAAATAAGACTTGGAAATGATTCTTTAGAAAATTAAAATACAAGAGGTAGAAGAAATTGTTTGAGTTGGCATAACATTATCTTTGCAAGATTCTACTTATAGTAACTAAGAAACAGATTTTTTGGATGAAACAAAATATTTTGCAGAGTAGCTGACATCTCCATCCATGCATGCACTTCATTTTGTCTTTTAAAGTTGCATTTTTAAAAATAGCTGAAACAGTGCTTCATCCTAAAAGCTTTACTGTTTTTACATGGCTCTTATTTTATAGATTCTACTTCATGTTTCTTAATACTATTTTATCAATTTTACCACCTGCTGGTTAAATTGGAATTAAATTGCATTTCAAACTTATATTGACATTTTTACTTAAGGTTTTTTTCTGTTTTATTTCTATCATGGTGTTAGTTTTGTTAGTTTTTAAAAAATCTTGTGAATTCTGAATATGTTCTTTAAGAGACACTGGTATCAGTGTGGCACTTTAAAACTATTGTGAACCAATACTGAAGTGCTGGTCTATTGTTTTTCTGCAGCAATTGGAGAGATTAGCATCAAGATGACTGCTCAGGAGTTTCTAGCCCTGCTTGCTGTTAATTAAAGCCCAAGGCATCTACCACTCTAGGGTAGGGGGTGAAGCACTGAAGCTGGAGTCTAGTTAAGGTAGCTGTAATGCTCTCAGCTGCTGTATCAGCCCAGGGCCAGCTGGTGGAATAAGAACTGCTCTGGTAATCTTAAGTGAAAAGTTGTTTACTACAGAGAATTAGGTGCTTTAAAAACACCACAGGAAAGCTTGGAATAAATTTGCGGTATGCTGGGCCTCTATGAAAGGCTTCTAGAATATAATACTATCACGGGCTCATCTGCAGCCATTGTAGGGTCTGGCCCTGCTGGGTGCGGTGCATTGCCTTCTACTGTTGTCAGGAGATGGGGATGAGGAGGGACTGCCAAAAGTGGAGTGTTCCAGGGCAATCTTCGTGGTTATATTACAGGATCCGGAAGCTTTGGCCACCTCTGGATGCAGCCTACTTGCCACCAATGCTTTCACTGCTGCCTTCCAACGCCTGCAAGCTAATGGATGGACTTTGATTCACCAGTGTAGAAAGATCTAAGTCTCTGGGTCTGCTTGCTGGGCAGTTTGCAAAAGTACCAGAAATATAGTGTTATGGCTGATACATTTTGTGTCAACTTAAGAAATTTAGAAGTTTAACTGAGAGACTCAGCAAGGATTATTACAGGATCCTTACTGTGTAAAATATCCTCATCCTGTACAAGAGGAGGGCACAGAGGTTTTGTCAGTGTTATATCTGCTCCGGGGGGCAGAGGGTAGCTTGCATATAATATAAGGGAGGAAAAGAGGCTTGTTCTCCCCCAACTCCACCATTTTGCTCTGGCTGCTTTTGCTGACTGCTGCCTTGAAGTGTTGCCCCAGTGCCAGGCCACCCTACCTGGGAGCCAGCTAATTATGGATTGAAACCTCCACAAACAGTGAGCTAAACAAACCTTTCCTTCCTTCATTTTGAGTGTCAGATATTTTGTCCCAGCAATGAGAGAAAAGTAACCAAGGCATACTGCCTCAGTCTCACTTCTGCCTCCAGTCTTACTTGAACAGGGCTAGATGGCAGAACTCAGTATGTGTATGAGAAATATATACTATGGGTGGTTTTCTTAAATTTGTAGTTCAAGAAGGTGCAACTAGTAAAACTAGTTGAGCAAATTATTGCACTATACCCACCATAGCTGGATCATAAACCCACATACAGCATAATGAGTCCTTGATGGTATTGATTATTATGGCAAATAGGGAGTTGGCAAGAGATCTATATCTATTTACATGAAGTGTCCAAAGCAATCAAACTCACAGAAACAGCAGGTAGGGTGGTGGTCACCATGTCAGGGGTGAGAAGTGAACTCATTTAATGAGCTTCAGTTGTGACAAACGAAAAGTTCTCGAGGGATGTGGTACAATAATGTACATCTAGTCAACAATAATGTACTACATTTAAATTTTTAAAAAGAGGATACCTTTCTTTTACCACAATAAATATAATAAAAAGAAAAAAGAGACCTATATAGTTGACTGGATTCTAAGCATGACGAGAATTTTACAAAGAATCACACTTGAAACAGTGCATGTCAGCCAGCCTCATACATACGACATGTGATTGAAAAAAAGGGGGTGCATTTTTCAAAATGTACTACAGTGAAAAACACATTGCCACGAATCCCCCCAAAACAGTCCCTTTGCTTCTAACACACTTTCTGAAGGAGTCTGCAAGTCCTCTTTCCCGGGTGCCTTTCCTGGTGCTTGTTTTGGCTGCCTTGCTCTCCTGAATCTACTTAATTGTCAGAGGCAGAAGATGCTTGGTGTCAGATTCCACGAATGGGTGAATTAGGACACCGTGAGTTTCTTCTAAGGCTGTCTTTCTGCTGGATGTCACCTGGCAGCAGCATTGACTGTATTTTGAACCACACCTCATGAAGACATTAAAGGAATAGAACTTCCAGAACTCCTTCAGAATCCAACAAGAATGATGGGGTTAATGTGTTAAAATCAAGGGAGGATTTAATAGCAATGCCTTTTTATTGTCATCAATTTTTAAAATGTAAGTATTCACTGTATATTTTGATGGTCACTTGTATGCCAAATATTCTGTACCTTGTGATCATTTTTTGAGATGCAAAAGTTCAGATGACCTTGAAGCATCTTGATTTCTACCATTGTAACCAACACCTGAGATAATAACTTCAGCCCCTGACCAATTGGCCCTGTGGAAGAATGTCATGGTGGGATCGTGTGGCAGAGCAGAAGTGATCTCATGACCATGGAGCAAAAGAGAAGAGGATGGGGCTCCATATCCACCTCAAGGGCACACCCTCAATAATCAAAGGGCCTCCCATTTGTTACTGCCTCTTAAGCACCCTGCATCCCAACAGCATCACTAAATGAAAACTATCTTTAAAATATGTTCTTTAGGGGTGTTTAATAGCCAAGTGATAGCAGTAAGACCTACACACAAAAGGCAAAATTTGATTGATTTTTTTAAAAAAACAATTGTTCTCAAGTTAAATAAAACCCTTACCCTAGAAGCTTTGGTTGCCAACAAATCCTGAGTGCTGGTGTCATAAATATTTTACCTAAGCCATTCTGTTTACATAGTTTGTTCAGAAATCTGAGATGGTATTTTCAAATTATTAATTCCAGTAGAACAGACATAGCCCAGAATCTTTAAGCTACTTACAAGATCACAAACACGTTGTGAAATTTGCTGTTCTCTTTTATTGTGCCTTACAAACACATCTGAAAATTTAAATTACACAAAGAAGGAAGGAAGGATACAGCTGATTAGCTACATATGATCTTTGGACTGAGACACTTACCTATTTTATGTGTAAAGGGCCAATGACCTGACTAAAATTATAAGCCTTCTGGGAATTATAAATAGTTAACTATAATTCCTATAGTCCCCAGTCAACTCCGGTATAATTTTTTTGATAATCTTTATATCAAGAATTTTTTCAGCATTTCATGAACTTTTTCTTTGTAGACTTGTGAGGTTTTGATTTTTGGAGGAGGAAGACACAGACAAAAATGTTTGGTCACATTATTGTGAAATGTAACCAATTTTAAGAAATTCAAATAGCCTGATATTCAGAGTCTTAGCATTCTTAGTTATTAGCCTGTGAATGATGTTTTTTCTTTGTAATTTCTAGATCAGTTTTTTTCTAAAGTATATTTTCCAACTCCTAGACAGAGTTGTAATGTCTTTAGAAAAGCCAAATGGAAGCAATGTGGTCCCCTGCATATATCAAAACCATTTTCCTTGGTCAAAGGATGTGGAATTCTACTGCATGTTCTCATTCCGTCCAATTTCTGCTTTGTCTAAGGATATGGCTAATGGCTTTAAAAGAGGAAGTTTATCCTCCTACCCTGTTCTGGGATGGAAGTTCTTAGCTTATTACAAAGGAGAAACAATTCACCAACTGTTCTCTGACCTCACCCCCTCAAAGGCTGCATTTCTGAACAAAGGCATTTTTGTAGGAAGACACCGTTTTTTGTACATGTTTCTTATCTCAGTGAAAGTGACTACAAAGGTCAAGTTTAGGGTGATCTCTATAAACCCACTGGATTTCTTCACTCTCCTGTCTGCTTCATTCTTCTTTGCAGCTGAGTTGATGAGTCCCAGAGCTGAACCAGAAACTACCAAGACTGTCTGAATCACAGGCAAACTTTTAGAAGGAAAATGGAAATCTCAGTCCATTATATGGTATCCAGATACGTGGACGTTGATACAGGAAGACCAACAAGTAGGCAGGGCTGTCCGGGCCAGGGCCGTGGGTGGCAGCAGAGTTGGGCGAGGAAGAGAAGAGCCAGGATGAGGAGATCTGACCTTCAGGAACCAGGAAGGGGGACTGGGGAGTGGGAGGGAGCCAGACCACACACAGGAAGGGCGAGGAGGAGAGGGCAGGGCTTGCCGAGAGTGCACTTCGGGTGAAAGGAAGGTCATCCTGCTCAGGCTAATGGAAGTCTGAGCCTTACTGAAATGAAAGCTAATTACCTCTAAAGTGATCGAGGAGACACCAAAGATTTTCAGACATATTTAAGAAGCAAAAAGTCAAGAAAGCATTTTCATCATCTTTTGTCCTGTAATACATAAGATTCTTCCTATTTCCCTAACCCTTAGCTCAAACACCAGCCTTGGACCCAAAGTCAAATCTGCTGTGTGATGAAGGAGCCCAAAAGCATAGAGATGCCACAGGGAAGGGAGCCAGCTAGCAGGGATTAAATCATAATTTCCCAATCTAAAGTCACCTCAGAGCAGTGACAAGCTGAGTGGTTAACAGTTTAGCTTGGCATTAGAGTAATGCAAGCCTCATATAATGGATTAAGAAACATTTTATTTGCTTCTAATTTCTAGAGAGATTGTAGAGAATTATTAGCATTTCCCCCCTTATGTGTTCAATCAAATTTATCTGTAAAACCATCTGAGCTTGATGCTTCCTTTTTTTGGTAAACATAATAATAATTATTTCAATTCCAGTCCAATTCAGATGACGTAGTCCTCCTTGGGTGAGATTTGGCAGTTTGCATCTTCCAAAGAATCCCTCCATTCCATCTCCGCTTTCAGATCTGTGGTCATAGCATTGTTTACAGCATCCCATTATTATTTTAGTGACCTTGGGATCGCCGGCTGTGGCTTCTCCTTTAGGGCCATCTTCCTTCTTGGTTACTCTGGCTAGAGGTTTATCATTTTTATTGTTTTCAGTTTTTATAAAGAAACAGCTTTTGTTGTCATTGATTTTCTTCAGTTGTTTTCTTCTTTTTAATTTCATTGATTTCTGCTCTAATTTTCATTTCTTTTCTTCTGCTGCTTTAGGATGAAACCTTTCTCTCTAAAATGAAAATTTAAGTGATTGATTTTACATCTTTCTTCACTCCTAAAATGTATGTGTCTGCTGTTAATAAATTCCATCTACTAATGCTTTTATTGCATCACTCAAAGTTGTATTGCATCCCTGATAAGTTGTATGTTTTGTTTTTATTTACTTAAATATTTTTTAGAATTCCAATGAGATTTTTTTCTTTGACCTACTCTGGTAAAATGTGTGATTGCTAACCTTTGATATTCCTAATCTCTCTCTCCATACTTGCCTTCCCCTCCCCAATTTCTTGTAACCTTCAAGGATGTTGTGTAATTTCCTTGTTATGCACATTCCTCTCCCCAACCATATAAGTCCACAAAGGCAAAGTACAGAGAAGCTGGTCAGTTTTGTTTAATGGTGCAGCATCAGTATTTAGAACTGTGCCAGCTGTACAGAAGTCACCTAGCGTTTTTGATTGAAGGAAGAAGGATTTTGTAATAAAAAAGTTTGATACACCAGTAGAAAGGAAAAGAAAGAGTTTTAAGGTAGTATTTTAAATTTTGATGTTAACTTTTTAAAATTTAAAATTTGTTGCTTTTCTAATTCTGCATGGAATTTTTGATAAATTAAACTCTACTTGATGTCTGAGTGAAGATTTTGTGCCCACTTGATCTCATCTGATCAGGACAGAACATGCTTTTAATATAGTACACCAGATATATTTTTGTCTCAAGTCTAACTGATCACAAATTCTGGCAACTCTGAGTCAGAGACCTATGATTTCTTGTCAAATCATTAAATTATTTGCTCTATGAATCACAGCACATAAATTGCCTTTAATACCTAAAAGAAAAGAAAATTTATATAATACAATTGGTCAAAGTATTATCCATCTGTGGAAGAAAAAGTGACATGAACTTTCTCATGTGAAATGTAACCAATTTTAAGAAATTGGTTACATCAAATCAATCAGCACAGGAAAGTATGACTGAAATATTTAATGTTCAGAACTTGAAGCTGGAGCTTACGCTTTATGAAAGTTAATGAATGACAAATGTTTACCCTAATTTTGATGTCACCATTGTCTACATTTATTGAAGTATTCCATGGTGCCTCATAAATATGGACAAATTCTATGTCAATTAAGGAAATTAAAATATCTCTTTAAAATATAATTAAAAATATTAAAATATAATTTAAAAATTTGGGGCTACAAAATCTTTATTGTACTGTATGAGATTTGTGTACTTTGTCACATACTGTATGAATGATAACTCAGGGAATGAATAAATAAAACAAAAAAGAGAAGTTAATCTATAGTATTCATTTTACTTCATTTTTCTTTGTCACAAAGCACAATTTAATGGAAGAATGTGATATACTTCAGTGGATACTGAAGAAACAGTCATCAAAAATGCCTATCTAAGACTTTCCACTGATGTTACTGGTAAGGAGTATCTAGTTATTAAATTAAAAATTAATTAAAGTTAATTAAATTAATTAATAATTCATTAAAATTAAATTAAATTTCACTACCTGAAAAATATGAAGGAATTTCAAGATTACACACAACTTGATCATCTCTGGTCTTCTTTAACTTCCATCCTTCCTTGCTTCCTTCCTCCCATCTTTCCTTCAGGCAAAGAGAACTATCAGAGAGAGTTGATGATGAACACCTTCATGCATTTCCATCATGGGCACAGTGAGGGTAAGAACCAAGCTAACACACATGGACAGTTTCCATGGGGTGGGTCATTTCTCTCTTGTTGAACAACTCTTGCCTCTGTGTGGGTATGGAATGACCTGAAGCCTGCAAACTACATTGCTGTATCCCCAAGACTGCATTGTAACTGGTTTCTAGTTGGGTCTTGTGATGGGATGGATTAGTGGAAAATTGGAAGACGGGGAGAAAGGCAAACATTTTTGCTGCATTGCTGCTCTCCCTGCTTGTGCTGAGGCTCTGGCATCATCTGCAGAGCCCTGAGCTCAGCAGGGGTATAGGCTACTGTACTCCTACTCCACTGGGGTTCCAATTCCAGCGATCCCTATCTCTGAAATTCCAGATTCTTGTGCAACTGTGGATCTGATCTTTAAACTACTCTTTTCCCTTTTTGCCCTCAGCTCCTGAAGCTCCTTCCTAGCCACCTCCCATTTGTCAATCAGTCTTTCCTAGTTGGCAACCCTAGAGTGGCTTCTCTTTTCTTCACTAGGCTGGATCTAACACTTGCTACAGTGATTCTGGAAACCCACTCTGAATGTTGGCAATCTGGTATAAGTTGTTGACCATACTGTACTTGAAGTAGCCTCAGTGCCAAAGAAAAATGAGATACTCAAAGTCTGTGGCTTACAGTGACCTGGGATAAATTGTTATTCTTAAATGCAAGATTTTAGGGGAACAACTGCCAGCTGTAACTAGCTCAAACATGACAAATACGATAATTCTGAGGTTTGTTGGCTGCTTCTGACATCATTGGAGAGTTATAGAGAGAAAATAGAAAGCTCAGGACTTTTGAGCTCTTAGCTCCATGCTTGACAAGCAGAGATCTTTATGGCCAGCTGGAAAACCATCTTCTATCTAGTGTGCTCTGTAAACTCAGCATCTATGCATTTGAGAGTCATAAACAAACTTTGCTGCAATGGGTTGCAGGATGGCAACGTAATTAGTCTTTACTACTTTGCAAGGTATCCTGTGTAAAATTAGAGTACTGCTTAAGAGAGACTGGAGCCTTAAGCACTGGAGTGGGAATCAGTGCATTGAATGTGTTCGGATGAGCACTTGAACTCCTTCAACACCAGAACACATTTTGTTTTCAGAAGCTCCTCTTTTTTCTCTAAAATATCTCCTTCCCTCGCTTGAAAAGCTGACTATTACCATGTAGGATTCAGTTGCCTTGCAAATAGTAATACTTCTCCTCTTGACCTACCCGTCTTGGGCTTTAGACTCATCCCTAGAAATAGAAGCTAAATTACTTCAACAGACTGACATTAAAATAATAATATTTTACCATCTCATCTTGGTAACCCTGGGAGCTAGGTGTGTGGTTGGCTTTTGAGTGGCTTAAAGCACTGAATATTGCAGATTCTTGTCCAGAGATGAGTGGATCCCAAACGCCTAAGGCAGGGGCCAGATTATAGCACTTATTTTCCAGATATATTTTCATGGAGGGTTGAAGTAGCAATAAGTTTGAGCTTGCAGAGATTTTTAGCAAGAGCTAACTTTTCACAAAGTTCTTAAATGTACCATACATCGGCACCCTGCTAGATGATAGGTAAAACCTGGCACTGGGGAGAAAACGCTGATCTGAGTGTTCATAAAGCAAAGTCATGTTCTTTTGTCCATTACACACAGTAGTTCAAAGACCCAGGTCCACGGGGTGGACGGGAAAGCTGGGTTCCTGAGGAAGGTGTATAGAATAAAATTAATACTGCAAATCCTTTCCCAAAGGAATCTGAACCCACCTACAAGACTGTTGTGCACTGTAGTTCTTGTACTGGAGGAAAGATTAGAATTTTAGATAATCATAAATCTATGATTCTGAACTGACTAATGTCCGGTGGTGTCAAATACCACTGGGGTCTAACTGAACATTTAAGGAATTTTGGGGTGATAGATCTTTATCCTATGCTGTATTCACAGTCCTTTGATACATATTTGAACGACACTTTTGGCAGCAGGTAAAACTTTCACCTTGAATTCTGTGGACTGAGGGAGAATCTTGTAGACAAGACCAGGTGGAAGGGTTTGAAAATTCTCTTCACTAGTGAATATAAAATGAAACTAGTAAGTTTTCCAATGGAGAGTCAGAGATGAATTTCACTGTCCAAATTTTAAAAGTGGAGCACTTATTCTTACCACAGCTTAATTAGTATTCCCTTTTGCAAAGGGTAGATAACCCTTGCACGATGCAGGTTTTGTTAATGTAATCAGGTAGCAGTTCTGGTTATAAATGCCATAGAAGATGTGATCTCTTTCCCGAGGCAAGTTAATACAGCTTTGGAAGGTGGTGTATAGTTACTGATCTCTCAGCAGCACCTCTGAGATTTATACCAGTCTGCTTCTGAAGCAAAGGTAGCTGTAAGTAACTTTTATTTCCTTTTCCTCTGTCAGTCCCCAAAGCACTTTTATAACGTTTCTTTTTCATTCATGGACCGACAGATAGGGAACATTTTGCTTCTCTCTGGAAGGGACACAATTTATCACTCAGGACTCAGATAATTCACACGTTCTCTTGATCATAATCAAATCTGCGAGGACCTTGATTTGGTCAACATTCTGTAGGACACCGTTAACAATCACTGTGTCTTAGACACAGGTTCTAGATTGAGTTTGGATACAAACTGATGTTTGATCATCTGGTTCCTGAGCTACTGCTTATGAACTGAGGGCGATCTGATCCCTTGAACCCTGCATGGGCAGGGCGGGCATTACTTCACCATGTATTGCAAACAGGCTATGGGAGATTAGACTTTATAACATCCTGCAATTACAGGGAAGTTGCCTGAGCCAGTGGCTCAGATATCCATGACACTTGCTCCAGCTGAGTGAGTTCAGCCCTTGATCCACACCTGTCTCTTGTGGGTCCTTTGGAGCAGAGTCATGGTCAGCCATGGTCCTCTTTTGCAGACAACTACTGCCCTGCTGAGAAGCAGCTCCCAGATTGCTGTCTCTGATCAATAGACAGAAGAAAAGGTACAACCTGGCTTACGGATATTTTGGTGTGATAGGGATGTGGTGGCAGGAGTCAGGTGCATGAGAAGAGGGAGGAAGCATTTCCCAGAGTTTCTGCATACTCCTCCCTGTGGATAGCACTCAGCCACTTACGCTGTGAGACAGGCAGCATTTCAATGGGGATGCGCATATGCCACCAGCTCTTGCTGAGTGGCTGAGTTGTCCCAGCAGCAATGGAAGAGCCCTTTGCAGCCTTGCTCAGAATGAACATGGACTCCTCCAGCTGCAGAGGGGGTTCCAGTCATGGTGGCAGTAGCTTTCCTCTCAAGCATGCTCACCTTCTCTCCTTGCCACTCTCCTGAATTTTCTTCCATCATTGTAATCAGCTCCCTGCATTAAGCCTGTCTGTCTGAAGTATCTGGGGTGGTTTCTGTTTTTCTCAGTGGTAAGCAAATATATCCACTCACGTTCCTTCATCTAATTCTCACAGGAGACATTATTATCATCTCTATTTTACAATAAAGAAGTGGAGACTTAGCAATGTTAGCAAACTTGTCTGAAAGTGTAAAATTCATGAGAAAGCCCTTGAGAAAATACAGGTCTGCAACTGGCTGCCTCAGAGTTTTAGACAGAACTTGAAACCAGAAAAAGCTGGTTCTTTGTGGCCTGCAATATTTGGGATAGGAAGGCAGCTGGTGGCATGATAGAGGTTTTCTACCCAAATGTGCTTACTGCAGGGCAGCCAGGCCTTTGTTGCTATCCCTTTAAAATAGCACTAAAACGTAGCCTTATAAAGAAACAACCAGGTATTGTAGCATTGTTTAATAACACCTTGGATAGACTGAAGGATTATGCCCTGGAGCTGGTTACTGTACTAACCCTAGGGGCTTTGAAGTGTGAGTTAGCACAAAGAGCTGCCTCCTTCCAACCCATGCTTCTTCCTCCTCCACCACCCTCTTTTTCCTCTTTCTCCTCCTTCCTCTTTATCTCTCTCCTCCTCCTCTTCCTCTTCCTCCTTCTTCTTTTCTAATTTGCATAGCTCCAAAGCTCTAAGCAATGGGGAGGATTAGAGCTGATCCTGTACTCCTAGAATATGTAATGCAGAAATAAATGCATGAAAATGTATAAAGAACAGTGGGTCAGATGCTAGGCCAGAGTTTGTATTTTTCCTTTTCTGCCATTTCAATAAATAAGCTCCGTAAGTTTGTGGTTCCTATAATACATATTTGGTACTAAATATATGGTTCAACACTAACTAACTGGTGGTGAGTTAAGTGTTTTGTTCTGGAAAGTTTCCATTATTTGTTCTCTCTCTTGCTTTCTCTCTCTCTCTCTCTCTCTCTCTCTCTCTGTACTGGGTCCCGCACAGATCACAAAGTACAAGAGTCTGCCTCTTACTCTCAGAGCTACCTGGTACTGGTTATGGACATGTATATTATAGCTTTTCTGAGAAAGCTCACACTGATATCATGTAAAAAACCTCAGACACACAAGCTTAAATATTGCATGGCTTCTCTTCTATGAAAAGTCCAAGTAAATTAAAGGCAAAATGTGAGATAGATAAAAGAGAGACATGGACCTTTTACAAAAGAAAAGGGAACCAAGGGATGGCAGGAGGGGAGACAGGGGATGAAAAGGAATTTAGATGTTATGTACTTACACCAAGTCTCTACAATGAATGTAATTATGAGCTCCAAACAAGCACTGATAGAAGTAAAAGCTTTAAAAAATATGCAAAATGCCGTAGCAATTGGCAGGCAACGTGGATCACTCACATTTCTCTGCTGAGCCCAGGAAAACAGTATTTTCTTGAGTTCAGGAGGGTTAGTGGCAGAGCCTGGCATGGATTCAGGTTCTCTATCCCATGGCTCAGAAATCCAACAGGATCAATGTCTTGACTACAATTCTTCCAAATTGTTAAGATCTCATCTGAGTAGTCATGAATAATATGAGTAGTTTTATTTTATTTCCCTAAAGTCTTGGATATGCCCTGTAAGTTTGTAAAATTATTTTAAAAATAAACCAGAAGAAAAGCTTTCTGAGCAAAAGCACAGGGCATTTCCTGTCTGTGTGTGGTTCCTGACTGTTCTCTGGGAGACAGCAGTGTCCGGAGATCTGAAAGCTTATTGACTCATAATAAAGCACAATGTTCTTTCTCAGAACTACAAGAAATGAATTAATAGTGATTATTATTTATTTTATCTCTGATTTTTCCTAAACCTTTGAGTCTTGCTACCATTTGTTCTGGAGCTGGTAGAGGGCAGAAGGAATGACTAACATCTCCAAATATCATATGTGCTCTCAGAGGTGGAGAATTCAAGCATATTTTCTGAAATTAAGAATTTTCCCTCATTTTCCGTGATGTCCTTGTCCACAATGGTATTCTCTGATACTCTGAGGAGAATTCTCCTTTCTGGCAGCTGAGCCTCCTCTGTATCCAAAAGGCACTGGTTGAATAAATTTCAAATTCCCTGCTAGCTGCAAACATTTGTTATCACCTCTTTCAGAGATCCTCCAAGGGCTAATAAAAATGTGTTTCCCTGATTCTCATTTCGTGTGTTCCTTAGCAATTCTCCAGGGCTGGTGTCCTTCCCATCTTTTTTTCTTTTTTTCCCCACGGAAGCAGTAAGTACTGGCGTTGCTGTCAGGCAGCCTGAGTGAAAAGTCGCTTTCTGGCTCTGTGACCTACGATGCGTCTTGAATGATTCTGTGGCCTGTGTGCATGCTGGAGCTAACTCGAGGCCCCCCTCCGTGTCAGGTGTGAGGGTTGTAGGGCGATGATCCGTGTTCAACCCTGGGTGAAGCCCAGTGTTCATCCCCACTAACACAAAGGACATAGACGTACTGCAGAGTTGGACTCATTGGCATGGATTAAAATGTGCTTTCCTAAAGCAGAACATTCAAAAATAAGCACAGGATTAGTGAGAGCAAATTACCAAACACACATATGAGGATTTGAGGACTACGGCACCTCATTCTGGTCAGCTGTATGCTCCTTAAACAGGTGGAGGCTGAATTCAAAAGATCAGTAATTGTCCTTAAATCATTTCGATGGAGCTCTTACCTGGACCTTTTTCTGGACTGGTGAAATACTGTGGTCAGTTTATGAGCAACTCTGTGCTCATGGGATCTAGCAGCCTCTGGTCCTCTGCCCCTCGCCTTTCCTGTTTAGAAGTCAGGGCAGTCATCGGCGATTTCCAGGATAAGTCAAGACCATCTCACTAAATGAGCCGAATCCCACTACCGGGACATTACTGCTTTTCAGAGAGTGTCTAAATCAGCTGCAGGTTTGCTTCAGCCTTTACCAACCGCAACATTTTCATATTTTATCATTAAATTTATTTTTTCTCTGCTAGTAAAACACAAAATTCATGAGCTCCTAAAATGAAGCAAAAATTGAAGGACCCATCTCTCTGTCAAGGATTTCAAATGCTAGCTTTGTGCGAGGTGGAATTAGCACTGAGAGCTGCTTTCACCGTCCCATCCCACCTCACCCCAAAGCAGAGGCAGCGCACCCACATTTCAGTAAGGACAGTGAGGGTGCAGGAGGTGCCTGAGTTTAGGCGCCACTGGCTTAACCTCACTCCTTTTTACCTTGCCGTCCGACTTCTGGAAAGGGCCTTGGAGACAGGCTCACTTTTGAAAGCGCTTTGAACATGACCTTGTTTCTGTCTCCTCACCCGCAGCTCCCCCAGGAATATTTTGTTCTAGGACATCATGTTCAAATCCACGGTGGGCCCTTCAGTGGAAAAAAAAATCGGTCTTCCAGTAAGATCTATCCATTTCCAAGGGGAAAAAAAAAATGACCAAAGCGCAGCAAGTAAACTTTCAGTAGGGGAAATCTTTCCAGCACTGTCATGCAGTAACGCTGGAAATCTCTCCTGCGCCCGCTTTCATTGCCACCCCCGCCCGGGCGATGAGCCTATTAGGGAAGAATTGAGAAGTGGTTGTTGTTAGACCAGTGGGCTCAGCTTCAGTCAGGGCTTCTGTGAATTCAGCTTCATCTCTTTACTGGCTTCTGTGGATTAGAATTACAGAGTTGCTTTATATCCGCTATCTCTCTTCTGCCTGACCTGTTCCTCTAGGTACAGAGCTGTCATCACCATACACAGGCTAAGGTGTGCAGGATGGAAAGAAAGGCGAATGGGACATTTTTTTTTTTAATTGGAGGCACTAGGGCAGGGGAAGCAAAAGCCTACCGATAGGAATGACCATCAGCTGGGAGGGCCACACTTACCACAGGGGTTGAGGGGTAGTTGAAGAACAGAAGATGGAGAGAAGTGGTTTGCAGCACAGCAGAAGGTTAGAGTGTGGTAGGGGGTGCATGATAGAAGGGGCAGGGGACACCGAATGGGAGTTTTGATGCAGCGCGGGTGTTTTCCTGGTAGGACTGATGGCTGTGCTGTGGGTGGCATGGGAGCGGAATGAATTTCACAGGGAGGGAAAAAGTAGATGCCCAGGTGTTTGGGAAGGCAGAGGCTGGTGGCTTTCCATGCACATGGAGATGCATTTGTCTCTGAACTTCAAGACAGACTTCAGCTTATACTCAGCACAATGGCAGGAGAAATACACACAGTGGTGACAGAATTTGAGGGAGTGGGGGGGACCGGGAGTGTTTCCAATGAGCTGTGTTCAGTAGTTTGAGGCATGCTGGGTTCCAGGGACCGCTGGTGTGGCTAGGACACTCAGGTGAGAAGTCAAAAGAGCCAGATGTGGCTCTTGCTGTCACCAAGAGGAGTCTCAGTGACTCTGTTGTTGGGCTTCTAGTTTTATGAATGAAGAGATGGGACCATTTTTATGGCACCATGGTGCACCATTATGGATAAATACCATATTTTCTTTAGCCATTCATCTGTTGATGAGTACAGAAAAACCCATGCACCTTGAAGCCATAATGTAAAGAGAAATAAGTTGGACACACAAGCTGAGATATCACATGGCTTCCCTTCCATGAGAGACTCAAAGAGTAAATAACATAAAGAACAAAATAAAAGACCCTAAGAAATAGGAAGGTAGAGTTTTGCAAACAGGAAGGTGACCCAGAGATGGAGGGAAGGGGAAGGGGAAATAAAGGGAATTATCATGTGTCATGTGCATGTACCAAACCCCTAGGATGAATGCAGTCATCATGCACTGCCAACATGTGCTAATAAAACAAGAAAAAAGACATGGGGAGCCACAGAAGTGAGCAGTTCATTCAAACTCACTTAGCTAACTTGTTGCAAAAATGAAGCAAAACTGAATTTTTAACTTTAACTCACATTTTTCTTGACATTGTACAAGCTCTTCTGTCTATATCCAAGTCATCCCATGAATCAAAAGCTTTTTAAAAAGTCTTAAAAATGAAACAGATATCTCATTATAAGTTAAAAGTTGTTTGATGTTGTTTCACATTTCTCTAGTCACTGGAGATCTGGATGATGTGATTGATGGGTATTGCTAATCCATGAAAACTGGTGATATATCTGTGTCTTTGTGACCCAAAATTGACAGGCAAATTGAATTGGTTTAAATACTCATAGGGTATCATCTCAAATTAATTACTACCTTCAATATTGTGTTTGTAGCCAACCTTTATATTAATGATGGTCTCAAGGTAAATGATGTAAAATGATGCACAGTAGGTCAAGAAAAGAATCTTAACTCTTACATTGAAGTCCTTATCTCCAGTACCTCAAAATGTGCCTATATTTGCAGACAGAGACTTTAAAGTTGAAAATGTAATTAGCATTAACCCTGTTCATATGAGAAGAAGAAATTAGAACACAATAGTCACAGAGACAAGACCAGAAAGAGGAATGTCATTTGGAAGCTAAGAACAGAGGTCTCTAAAGAAATCACCTTCATCTCAGTATTCTAGCCTCAGAATTGTGAGAAAATAAATTTGCATATTTTTTCATCCAGAGAGACTGTGCTACTTTATTGTGGAAGCCTTAAACTTGCATCAGTGTTTATGTGAACAAAAGAAAGATATGTTTTTGTCAATCAAAATACACTAGGTCATGGTTTGATAATAAGTCCCAATTCTTAGTGCCTTAGTAATCATTTGTAATGCATGCTTTACCCCTGTTTTAAGCAAGAAACTCTATTCTTAGCTGTTCTCATCTAGTGAGAAGCTGGCCTTGCCTTGTCCTGTGGAATATTTCTGGTCATTCTGATAGTTTGAAGAAAAGAGTAAATGCTTGATTAGTTTCAAAGGCTTCCACGGGGAAGTTTTACTGGTCACCTCTCCTTGGATCCCACTGCAAGAAGAATGTGGGGAATGTAACATTTGTCAGGTCTAAGATCACCCAAAACAGCAGTGGACAGCACCAATGACTTGTGACACTTAAATTCTCTGTTTTACTGAGGACTGTCAGTAGTCAGGATTTTTAAAAAAAGGCACTTGAAATTCAAGAGAAAAATTCACAATGCAGTTGAAATGAGAATCATCATAATTATCCTGACAACAAACCTGATTATAGTATCTTGTTTTTAGAACTAAATCTTAATTCTTATTTCCAACCATAGTTTTATCTAATCATTAATGCAGTATGAAAGTGCAGAACAAAGGAAAAAATTCATGAAAGGGAAGGATAGGAAAACCCAGTATTTGTTAGGAGGCAAACATTGCTCAGTGTTCACAAGCCAATCCCATTGTACATTTGGTCACCATTTAATTCACCCAGTGTAGGATAGGACCATCTTACAGATGAAAAATTTTAAAGCTGAAAGTGTGTTAACTTGCCTCAGGGTGAGTCTAAGCCAATACAAGTCTACTTTGCTCTGTGCCATGTAGGCTTTTCTATCTTTAGTTGTGACCATCTAGTAGGAAAATTGTGATCATTATTTCTTTAAATGTTAATGAATATTTTTCAACAAATATTTTTTAAAGTTCATATAATAGCATGTAATGATAGTTCATAACCAATAATTATATTTCTTTATTGATATACATATAATCCTTAATGTGTTATAAGGGTTGATATACATGTAGCATTTAATGTGTATATTTCAAGTATATTGCTTTATTCCATACTGAAGAAACCAAGCATCAATCAAGCATTATGTGCCCATCCTTGAAAAAAACAAGTCACCAAGTGTTATAGTCTCATCTTTGACTCCTGTTTCCTCACACAAAAGAAATGCTCCTTTATTAAAGTGCCTAGCTGGGACCATGATCAAGAATACAGAGAAGTTATCATAAGAAGAGAATGTAATTATTTTGCAGAACAAGAACTCCACTGGATCCTTTTTTCTTCTCATTTTTAAAGCCTTGAGTTTTGAGAAATACTTTCATTCAGAGAAGATTTTGTCACTCTGAGTTCCCTAAAGATGGATTTGGGTTCTTGGGTCTGGCTTTTCCCTGTTGAGTTTGGAGTATCTATCCACACACAAAACTATTGCTTACACAGAAAAAATAACCAGGGGATGTTTAGTAAATATTTACTCACTGTCATTGGATGCTCAGTAAGTATAAAATGGCTTTAGGCTATTGATGAAAAATCTGGATAACTTTCATGTAGGTGTTCAAAGATGTCACTGTGGTTTAGACTGCTAGTTGCTCACTAAAGTACATTTCTCTCTTATTCCTGGCAATACTGCTGGATTATTCTTCTCCACCTTCTTTGTGGTCACTGGAGAGGGAAGGCTGAGTTCTATTCAATGGCGTGTGAGACAAAGGAACATGTTCCATGTCTTGGCCTGACTCATGAAACCTTCTCCTGTCTGTTCCTCTTAACTCCTCTTACAGTTGGCTGGAATCAGACAACCCAGCATGGCAAGGCTTGCCAGAGTGAAAAGGGCCAAGCTGCTGATGTGTATCAGTCTGTCAGCACTGCATGAGCATAAATTTAAAAAGAGAAAATAAAAACATCTTCCTGTTGTGTTTGAGCCATTATACATTTTGGATTCTGTTCATTACAGGGATTAGACTACTCTGATACGCACTGGAAGAGAATAACACAGCTCAGGAAACTCATCCAGGAAATAATTACAAGCAGTACTCAAAGCCACTGCGAAGAACTCACTGGAAGATAGTTTAAGTGTGCTGAGTGCCCACTGATGTCTTTTAGGTTTTATCAGACCCCATTGAGGCCTCTATTACCTTGATGATGAAGTTATGGTTAAATATTTTATATGCATAAAATACAGAATGCTAATTAGGGCTGACAAGGATGTGGTGAATTCTCAGTGAATTCAACATATCTGAGCTTGTGTTCAGCTGGACATCTTCTCCTATGAGCCAGGAGTATGTGCTCATTAGTTCTCAAGAGTACCATTAAGAGCAATATTCTTAATAGGACTCCTTGCCCTAATGCATAGTATGATTTCTTGGTGATTTTGACAATATTTGATTTTTTGGCTTTTTTTCTTTTTGCTTTGTTTTGTTTTGTTTTTTTGAGACAGGGTCTTGCTATGTACTTCATATTGGCAGTAGACTCATTATGTAGCCTAGGTGGACCTTGACCTCATGACAGTCTCCCTGCCTCAGCCTCCCAAGTGCTGGGATTACAAATATGCATCACTATGCCTGGTAACAGTGTTTACTGTTAAAAATTGGGTCATTTCCAAGGATTTTTATACAAATAGGGTCAACTTTCCAGATTATTCATGACAACGAAATGAAATTCAGTGATAAGATCCAATTTCTAATCTAAGGGCTAAACAATTTTCAAATTATCTTTTTTTTTTTTTTATATTGAGACAGGGTCTCCCTGTATAGTTTAGGCTGGCCTTAAACTCACCATGTAGCCCAGGGTGGTCTCAAACTCAGGGCAAGTCTCCTGCCTCATCTTTCCAAGTGCTGGGATTACAAGTGTGTGCCACCATTCTTGGCCTGTTCAAATTATGATTCCTATTGCAAAATATGCTCAGAATTTTCTAGGCACATGAAAACTTGATGATAATTAATTTAATTCTCTTAATTGGAATATTTTTATACTTTACTTTTCAATACTTGTGAATATTAGTATCACATATGGTCCTTTACAACCTGCCTCTGAGACAGAAAGAGCATTATTAGGGCAATTACATAGATGAGAAATGTAAGGCTTAAAAAAATAAAACTCCAGAGCTGGTAAGACAGTGCTCAGATGCAAATGTTAACTTTGTTTTCTGCTTATACCATTTGTTTACACATGCTTCTTTGCATTTTATGCATTTTCAAATAAACTATCTGCTAATCAAAATGAAGAAATAAAGGAGCTCTACATCGTTACATTTGGGGGCTTTGAGATTGAAAATATACAAAAGAAAAATAGAGAAAATATATTAGGAAGTAGAACTCTTGATAATGTGTCTATAATTCAGCAAAATACATGTCAGGGTTCACTCAGAGATGTGGAAAGTAACATGAGTTAGTGCCTGTGGAAGGTTCTAACACAAGGCCACCTCGGCCCTCACTGGAGGCTGGCTGGAGCTGAGTCATCATAAGACGCTGGATGTGAAGCCAGTTCCTAGGTTTTTCAGCGCAATAAGAGAGAAAATATAAAGTAAAAAGTAGCCTTAATTCCAAGGACGTGGAGAGAAGTCCAAGACTATAGGCAGCCTGGCATTCTCCGGCTGGAACACGGAGTATGGGATATATCCCACAGGGTGCTTAGAGTGTAAGGGTGGGCATTGATGATGTGCAAGGGGCTGATTGGGACCTTTTTTGTGCCACTGGGAAAGGAAAAAGGAAGTTGTCATAGGGGAAGGAGGAAGTGACCTCAAGGTAAACATCCCTTAGTTCCATCTCCCACCGCCATATATCGTGTAATTTATTCTAGGGCAAAATCCTTTCACCAGTTTAGCAAAACTCTTCACTGAGTAAGTCTTTTGCAGAGGATAAGTTCTTGAGAGTTCATTTCTCAAATTCATTTTCCATGTTAAAAAATGTTAATAAAGAAAAGTTAGGGGCAGAACAAAGAAGGCAACCTCAGATGACTGGGTTCCTGTTCTATCTTCAGAAATTTCAGTGATGAAGTTGCCAGCTTTTGCACTGTGAAAAAGCAAGAGGAAAATGTGCTGCTGTGAAATATTGGGAAGCCCTTTTATTAATTCAGGTTTGTGACACATGCATTATTAATTGTACAATTGCATTGGAATATGAAATACAATGTTCTGAGGAAGCAAGGACACGAATGTCTTCTTAATTCTCCACTTGAAATGCACTTCTGGAGATTCATTTCTATTTTATCTCACTTGAAATATTTATATTGATAGTATCACCTGCCTACTCCTAACTGTCACTTGTCATTATGATCCCAAAGGTGTTGGAGTGTAGGAGATCCAGGGAGGAGAAGAAAGTTCCTCGATTCAGAGCAGTTGCTAATTACATTCCTTGGACACTCACTTTGCTTCAAGAAGTCTCAGTTTTCAACCTCCTCAAAAATGAGTTTAGAGAAGGAGACTTCAGTGATTCTTCCCAGCAGTGAACATGTCCAGACCATCTGCAACATGGCCTAGCTTTGTGTCTGCACTGGTTTCTAAGCACGTTGAAGGATTTGACAGTCAGGAGACTTCTTTTTTGGCATTAGATTCTACAATCCATAAAGACAATATATCTTCTCTTTTTATCGTCTCAGGAATAAATATCCAGGGCATCTTTGAAAGACACTTTACTTTTTTTCTAGTCTTTTTCTCCAGCTTCTCAATTCTCTGATATTCAAAGGCTTTGCATTTTAACTTTGACAATTTCTCTTTTTTTAAAGCACATTCTGCACTCTTTGCTTATTCTTATTCCTCATATCCTTCATAAATTCCCATTCTGCAAATAAAAGAGGGGAGCAGATGAGGGAGTGAATCACTACTCACTGAGTCTCTACTTAGAGGAGCACTGTGGGAAAGCCATGGATAGAAGCCCCTACAGAATCTCTCTCCCTGTACCTCTGTGGATTCATAATTCTCCACCTAGAGACAGATAACAGGAATTCCTAACACTGTGCTATGTTACGGGTGAGATTTAGCGTATCATACTCAATTGTAGTTAAAAGGATCTCTTGATGAAGTGTTTTTTTTTCTCCCCAAAATTATTGGTTACTTACTGGTCTTGAGTTAAAATCCAGATCTTGGAGCTATTAAAAAAATAATCTAAGAATCTTTCCTACCAAACTGCAGAAGTGGGAAGTTCCTGTCTCTTCCTATGCTCAAGAAATTCCTGTAGTGGTCCTACTTTGTTTCAGTGTGTAGTCAGTCATACAATCATAGCTTGCATTTTGAATTTGTATGCTCGGTTAGTTTCCAGACTCAAATCTTCCATTTGCTTGCTGTAAAACACAACTCAGTAGAAAGAGTTCCCAGTCTCATTTTTAAAAAGTTGGAGCAAATGACACTTTCTCTCCCTCAATCTCCCTTTACCTCTCCCAGTTTTCTAACTTCTCTTTTTCTTTTCCTTCACAAAGCAGCTGTAGGAACCACTGTGCAGTCAATTGTCCAGATAGACCATTGCCATTGTTCCAGCCCCCTTGGACACATTGATTTTGAACTTCTGACCACTAGACTGTGCTGAAACAATTCCTGTGACAGAATCCACCCAATTCCTGGTGCCGTCAGGAAAGCACAGGGAAATCAGTGCAGTTACCCCAGTTTGGAGCTTGGATCCGCTGCGTGCTCGCCTGTAATCTCAGGCAATTGTTTCAGTTTCTCTAAACTTGAATTTCCTCTATTGTAAAATGAACAAAACAACAAAAAGGAACAACTTTAACAAATGCTAGCAATAATTATAGTGCCAATCATGTAGGAGAAAAATAATAAAATAAATAATATGTTAAATAAAATAAGGTATATAAAGCACTTAACACCAAATCTAGCAAGTAGTAATCATTTAATGTGTCAGCTAATATTAGCTTGCAAGGTGAAAAAGTAACTCTTGCTTTAAAATAGACTGAATGTAGACCATACACCCTGCTGATTATGACAGTGAAAGCCAAATTAATATTATGTAATAATTAAGCAGTAGTTTTCTTAATTATTCTTCACTATAGTCAGTTAAGGGACATAAAAATAACATTGTGAATCCATCCATCCATCACCCATCCACGCATGCACGCAAGCATCCATCCATCCATTTATCTATTCTCTAATGATTTATTCAAGCACCCAATTACAATGATTTCTAAATGTATCTATTTGGTACTGACTTTCTGTTATTTCTCAAAGATTTCAAAGCTTAATTTTATGTTAATTCTTTCTGAATCTGAGGTTGTTGTCATTTTAAAGAATTATTCTACAGATCTTTTAAAAATGTCACAAAATGCCTTGCTCAAATTACATATTCCTTTATGCCTTTTAATAGAGCAAGTCTGGACATATCAGAAATAATTGGATGAAATATTACTCTGGAGACCCAGGTGAACTTTATTTAAAGACAAATGAGAGACAGAAAATGAGGTCACTTCCTTTTTTAGGTGTGAAGAGAATTTTGCATCCAGAATCGCATTCTGATGTAATTGTATGAGCGGTGCAGGTGAAAGGTATTGGGAAAACAGTATGAGAGTGGAGAGCTTAACACCGGAAGGCCTTAGTGACCCTTCTCCTCCCCACCACGGGCGCCCGTTCATGTGTGTGTCCACCCTGTACTCACATACACAACTTCTACCAGCATCCTTCACTGTTGGTCTTCATGTTATACCAAAACAACCAGGAGGTTACAAAGAAACACGTGAGTTTTGGAAATGAGTCGGGGAAGAAAGTAACAGTCAGAAATGAACAATAATCGGCGGCGGAAGTCAAGAAGGAAACAGACTAGGAAGACAGACTGCAAAACATTTCAAAAGATTAATAGAATCGATGTGTGCAGAGTAACCCTTCATGATTTCCCCTGGCACACGTTAACATGCAAAGGACCACACCCACGCACATGGTAGGACAGACGTTCTTCCTCCTGTTCTGAGAGTGAAGCCAAACAAAAATGTCAAGTTTACCTGCTTTGACTTAATATCATCCCATTCAAAGCACATCTTACTTAAAAGTGATGCCTAAGTGTATCTTTAGAAATATCCTTCTTCCTATGTTGCTGTTTTAGAAGAGTCATAAACCCAGTGTAAGAGTTGAATCCGTGCTGCGCATGTGCTTTGTTGGTTGTCCCCTCCCACTTGCTTTTTTAAAAAATCAGCATCACAAAACGATTCTACATAATCTGCTTCTTGATTCATTTTTAAAAATTAGAAGATCTAAGAGCACTGGGCTCTAATTTGCACCTAGGAATCAAGCTTGGCTGGGCAGTGTGGTCCTGTCCAACCAGAGCATTTCCTTTCCTCCATGCTCCCAACTGGCAGGTTACACCTACTTATGCTTCTCACCTAGTAGTTGTTGGCATTTATGTTAAAATGTTTTTCTCTCTGGCTTAAAAATCAGATCTGACGGTGTTGGCCTGTATGCAATGATATTCCAGCAATCTTAGAACAGAACAGGAGGGTTTTTACAAATTTATTTATTGGCTCCTCTGTTCACTCAACCAGTATGTGCAGGTAACTGTGGTAGCTGTAGGAGGCAGGAATGGATTCACCATCTCCTGGTTCCAGGAAGCCTGGAGTCTTAAGGGGAAATGCTGAATATGTGAAAGGAGATTTATAATGGACTGTGATAAATGCATGTCTGATAAAGTGTAATAAATGCTCTTCTGAGACGCTCTGAGGCCTCTAGGAGATGTTTATAAGGCAAATTTGAGAGGATTAATAAAGGATTTCTAGAAAAGTACATCAAGTTGGTAAACCATGAGGAAGCTCACTAGCTAGGTGCTGTAGAGTCTTGCAGACAGTCAGATGAAGAGGTGAGATGGAGAATTTTCCTGGTAGAAAACACAACACACACAAAGACCTGGAGCCGAGAGAAAGATTGGTAAACCTGAGGAAATAAGAGGGCTGGATGGATATTACGGGCAGGGGGAGTCTGAGTGATTATGGGAAGATTCTAGATAGTTAAATATTATCAACATTATGCTACAGAGTTGAAATTTTAGTTTGATTATTTAATAGCCATTGAATAGTTCTGAGCAAGTAAGTGATATGATCAGATTTGAATCTTAAAATATAAGTTTCTTTGGTTGATCCAAGGGAAAGAGATGGAAGTGGTCTAAGCCTAGAAAGAAAAGATCCCACAAGATACTGAAGAAGCAGTAAGGGCAGACTCAATGTTCACCTGCGTTGCGGAGAAGTTAATGGTTACAGAGATAGTAGACGGATTTGAGAAATGCTTGCAATGCAGAACCAGCTGGGTTTGATGATGCCATGTGTAGGCAGGGAGGTATCCAGTCCAGAGTTCAGATAACTTTAGAAAGGATGACAGACAATTCTGGTTCAGCATTCAGAATAGGTCTACACTGAAGTAAGTTTGAAGCCAATTGGAAACTGGATGGGTTACTGCCTCTGGCTTTAATTTGCTGCTATTTTTTCTATAGACATCAACATTTTGAGAAAGGGGTTCCTAGCAGCCATATTTTCATAAGCCATAGTGTTACAGTTAGCTGAGCTAGTTAAAAATAGTGTAGGCAGTCAGACAGGGCTAGGCCCTCAAAGAGGCTGGCACAGAGGATCAAATGTCTGATAACCTTGGAGGAGACACATAACTCTTGCTGTGGGCCAGATTTTGGGACAGAAGGCAAAACAAATACAACCACACCTGTAAGTATAATCCTTAGGGATTAAGTCTGGATCATTTTGAGAAGCCAGGAGTCACCATCACAATCCCCTATAGGAAGAGTCACTGACCCATAAAGAATGCTGGCTTTCTACATGACTCGCTTTCCCATTTGTCCCTGATTTGGTCAATTTTACCTGAAAAATTAATCTTATTGGCTAAACATAACTCTGTCCCACCTCACACCTGTCTACCTCGCAAGTTCCCAGTTTTCCCCAACTTTAGACCTGTCTTACCTCATGGTTTTACTCTATAAAAATCCCGAGAAAGTACAGAATCTTTGACAACCCACTCGGGATGCTTCTCTCTTTCTCAGACAGAAACTTTCTTTCTCTCAATAAGTATTTCTGCTCTTAACCTTCATTGTTCCTAAAATTCATTCTTCAATTTTAGAGAACATGAACTCATTCTGGACATATAGTAGGTTGGGAGTTTCATTCCCCTATATCATTAGCATTTGGTCTGTCTTCACAGGGACGCTCCAGCATCCAGGCTGGGTGGGGCACAGTCAACCTGCAGGGGCAGAGCCCTGTGTGTGTTTGGCTACCTGTGTGTCAGCAGCAGGTGGCCATGTGGGTGTGGGAAAGACAGATAGTTTGATCCATTTAGGTTCCAGAGTTTGCTACCCAGAGGGGTGGTTCAACCAAGAACTTGAGACACTGGGATTAGTTTAACAATATGCTAATTAGTAGTTTAAATCAAACAGGAAAGCAAATGAAGAGGACAAAGCAGACATTTTAATTACTGAAGGTGCCTGTGCAAAAGTAACAAAGACATTTAAAGGAGACCAAAGAACCTTAGAGATGTGACTGAAAAAAGGAGTCCACAACGAGGGTTGTCTCCAGGTAATGCATGAGTCCTGGACACGGCCCACCCATTCCTGCAGACATCTAGTCTGGAGACATCTAGAGCAGAGGCAGAGTCCCTGGAAATAAAAGTGTGAATGAACTTGGAGGCCAGAGTCAAGTGCATCAGGAAGTTGAAATCATTGGAATGGTGGCAGGGCATGGGGTTGAAGAAAGCACAGTTGAGTCCAGTGGTCGAGCTTCGGAATAGGAAAGGTTCCTGTTTGCACAAACAAAAATAAGGGACTAAGCGTCATTCAGATAAGCAAGATGAGCTCTAGGAAAATCTTTGGATGGAATAATAAGGCTCTGAAAAGGCAACAGAAAACAAGAAAACTATCGATATGTGGAGAAAGGATTTCTCAGTATTTCGGGTAGAAACTTACATCTTTGACTTTGTCCACAGAACTATTTCCTCCATTCTGCTTCTCCTTTTATCAAAGTACACACTCACTGACCCTGGCTTAGGCATAAGCCTATGTATCTTTGCTGAGGATTTCATAACAGCTTTGTGTTAATGAGGGCCATGTCGGATGTCATGGATAAGATGCCAGAATAGTGTTTCATCACACTCGAAGTCTCAATCATGTCACCAGTTTCTGTTAGCTGTTGTGACTTCCTTGTGGTCATCCCAATCCACTGTGTCACTGTGGGGCTGGAAGAAGATGAAAGCCAACAGTCTGGAAACTTCTCCTGAGTAAGACAATGAGGCTTCAAAATGTGACTGTATAATATTTATTATTTCAAGTCACTTGAAGGGATTTTACTGTCTTTACTGTGCTAAGGTAATTGTGTCGATGACAAAGAGGTCTCCCAAAGGAAATATTTTCATGTCTAAATAAATTCAGTGCAGCCCAAATGATACATTTGGGCTCTACTTCCCAGGTTGTGCAGAACCTTGAAATATTTATTTCCGAGAAGTGAAAGAAAGTCACAGATGACAAAAGCAGTTCCAGTACCTATAAAATACACCAAATAGATATTCCCTGATTTTATTTTAACCTGTTATGACTGATATTCATATTATTTATGTAAATTGTATCCAAATTTTTAAAACATGTTTACAATGCTTTTATTATTATTATTGTTTTTTGCATTGTTGCACATGAGACCCAAGGTTCTCCTGCAGAGTAAGCAATTGTTATCATTATTTCTACTATTATTATTAATTATCCTATCACTGAGTAATTACATTAGTATTTTATTGTAGTTTAATTTATGTGTTCATTCCATGGTTTCACACGGATAAGCTGCTTGAATGCTGGAATTTAAATGTGACTTGATGTAACTGCATAGAGGTCCTTAGACTCTGAACATCCATCTCTATTGCTGGCCACAGCTGTTTTAGAGTTCTTAGGTTGCCATAGCCAATTTCTGTGGCTGTAATGGAATGCCTGATGTCAGATACTTTACTTTTTAAAAAGGTTTAGTTTGGCTCATGGTTTGGGAACCTGGGAAATCCTAGGACATGATGTTGCATCTGCTTGGTTTCTGGCAAGGACCTTATGCTGCCCCTACTCATGATATGAAAAGGAAAGAAAAGGAGGAGCATGGAAAATAGAGAAAAGGAGGCTAAGCTTTCAGGATGGCCAACCCATTCCTGCAATATAGGCACTAATCCCTGCACTGGAGACTCGTCCCACCACCTGCATACCTCACAGGGCTCACCTCCACCAGACTTCACCACATTGAAGAGTCAAGGTGCCTTGAGCTTTCGGGGATCAAAGCATAGGTAATACGTGCTCAGCTGTCCAGGACTCTGTCCAAGCTGAGACAGCAAGACAGATTTGAGATTTCCAGCAGAACCCAGTGAGAATTGTGAAGGGAAGCCTTAAAAGTCAAACAATAAGCAAAAGAATGGACCAGCGTCTTTCAAAGTGTCTGGTCCATGTGTCAAGTCTGCCAAACTGACACAGTTCAGTCCTCAGGAAGCACAAAGACAGACTGTCAAACTGTCAGCATGAGGATTAAAATATTAATCGCAGCCCCAGTAACGGAGACTCAGATGAGACAATTTACAGCATGGGCCACGTGCAACGGTGGTGAGCACTGGATTAACCAGCAGCAGAGTCAGACGCTAATCTGTCATAGCTGAATGGTGTCTCGGTCTGCTTTACCTCACGTGCACAAAATACCTGACATACGACTTAAAGGAGAACTGGGTCTTTGGACTTATGGCTTCAGTTCATCAAAAGAAGCAGCCTGGTGGAGGCTGTGGTGGAGCAAAGTCCTCAGTGGGGAACACCCAGGAAGCAGATGGTGGGGAAGAGCCCTGGGGAAGACACAGGGCAGCAGGGGCCCAAGCCCAGGTCTCCAGGGTTCCACTGGACTCTCCCTGACGTGTACTTTATTAATCTTCTAGGCCTTTTTCATTGAACTGACGATAAAGATTAACCATCAGTGGCGTAAGTGCCTGCCTTGCAAGGGCGCCGTTGTGAGTTCAGTCCCCCATACCGACAAAAAAAAAAGATTAACCATCACAGAGAGACCTGAACCATTGGCTGAGATGTTCCAAACCAGCATTCTTATTTGTTTGATAAGATCACTGGAGATCTGTAAGATTCTCATAGTTTTTCAAAGCTTTTAAAGTACCATAGAAGAACATAGAGCTATGCATCATAAAGTTACGGCTCATAGAAGGCAGTGAATGGATCAGAGTTTCTTCTTGACAGAGAAAATATACATTGTCAGTTTCATGAAGGTGAGGGGGCTGCTCCACAGAGCCTGGAGACTGAAGCTAGGCAGTGCTCACCACAGTTCATAAATGTCGGAGGGTATCACAGGGTTATCTATCAAACATTTAATTTTATAATTGAAGAAAAGGAGGCTGGAGATGCTACTTTACTTGCTTAGTGTCAAACTCAGCAAGTAACTTGTGAAAACTATGCCAGGATTCGGGGAAATGATTAACTTCAAAGTAAGCAGCTATTGTTCTTTGCCACTCACTGGCATCTGAGGCCAACAGCGGGACTTGAGCAGAGTTAACAACGGCCAATGTGCAATGCGATTGGCACACGGCCTGCTAGATGTTGTTAAGCTTCAGTACGCAGTGTTCCTATGAATAATAAAAAATTAATCAAATAGTTTAAAAAGATAAAATGACCATACAAGTCAAAGAAACATTTTAAATGAGATCCATATTTAAAAATTTGATAGTTTGCAAAGCCATGCAAATCCCAAGAAATAAATGAGTTATTTTGCCTAGACACAATACTCTATGCAATATCATGATAGGGAATTAAATATTTTGTAAGTCAACAAATGTGTTGGCATAAGTGGTATAGACTGAGAGTGCAAACATATCCAAGCTGTAGGTTCTATTGAGGAGAAGTAGGTGCTTTTCCATGATGGGAGTGTTCTAACCTAACCAGCCTGCCATATGGTAGCTACATGATTCCTCTCTTGTCCGTCTTCTATACCCCTGGGGCTCTGTGAAGCTCTGTTGTTAAAAGCTCAAGAACATGGAAATGAGTGGAACAGAGCAGCCTTCTATGTGTTTTGTTTGTTTGTGTGTTTGTTTGTGATTTTGTGGTGCTAGGGACTGAATCCGAGACTTTGCAACATGCCAAACGAACACTCTACTGCTCAGCTCCGCCCTAGCCCTGCCGATCAGCCTTAATGAATGAAAGAAAGCTCAGGACTTAGTGTTTGAGAAATGCTCTGCTTATGTTGCCTTGTTTGCTCACTCTGTTCCTGTTGTGGGTGGTTCATCCACAGAACCCCTCCCCAGTCCTTCTCATCAGCCATTCTCCTATCTTGTTCCTTCCAAACCTGAATAGCTTCACCTTGAATCAGCCAACTCTTGTCTTTGGCCATGTCTCCCATGAAACTATAGGGATATTGCTTAAAGTTTTGTCCACTGGAAAAAATTTCCCTTCATGACATTGCTGCAAGGCTAATCCTGAGTAAGGCAGTAATACTGCAGCTATCTATTTTGGGTGGTGCTCACATATTGTGCAAAACTATGTGCCAATCTGGCCTAAGTTTTGCTTCTGCATTTAACAGATAATAAAGAACTTTCTTGATGTGCATCAGAAGAAAGGAAGCAATCAACAGTAGAAACCGTAATAATTTGAGCCACTTTCTGAATTACTTACATTCAGATGGCCTCTTCATGCCCAGCTTGTGAGTACCACTTCCATTTGTTACTGGCTTGTTGCTGTGCATGCCTGACTTTATGGTGTGAGCTGTCAGACGATGCCTCATTCAACTTGGCAGCTTATACAGACTCTCAAGTCTGGGCCGTGACTCTTATTTATAGAGATTTGCCAAGAATCTGTATAAAGTATCTATTTGCTACTGGTATCTTTTCAGAACCCATAGACTTTCTAGATTACTAAGTCCAGTGAACAGAGCAGGTTGGACAGCAGGCTGGGCCAGCAATAGAGTTTCTCTTGCAATTTTGCTGTGGTGAATTTGGGTTAGTGCTCATGACTTTCTGGACTGGTGGCAGTGACATTTGGACTTTAGATGCAAAGTAGTAAGCAGCTGGTTTTACAAGTCCCTCTTTACGTTTCACAGTATCACTTCCATATGAGAGACAGCAGCGGAGAACTGTACAGTTGAGCCCAGTCAAGCTACAGAAAAACGAGTGGTAAGATAACAACAAATTACCACCAAGGTTGTTAGTTAGCTACAGGTAACTAGAACAATGGCAAAATGGACAAACACGATGTACATTAGGCCATGGCAGAGAACCAGAGAGCCCACTCAGCCCTTTGACCTGATGATGAAAATGTTCTGCTGTCCCGCTAAGTAGCTGAAAATGGCTCACAGTGGTCATTCTAACAAATGTAGAAAAAAATTCATGTTAGATCAATAGCCTTACACCAAGTACCACAACCTGTATAAATTCGATCTAACACAGAAATCCCTTTTGGTAGAACAGCTATAATTAGAATCCCAATTTATGAAACTCATGGTGATGGATTAAAATCATGATGTTTCTCATGGGACAATAAGTCTGTGCTGCCCATGCAAAAAATTGGATGTGCATACAATAAGGATTAACCCTTAGTAGTCTTTAAGCTCCTGCCATGGCACCAACATTTGAGACTCTTAGAGAATGCAATATTGTTTTTGGTTAATGTTTTGCAGGAAAGATCACTTTAAAGTTTTGCACATTATCTTTTGTTTCTACAAAACTCTCACCCCACAGCTAACCAAACGCACACTTATTTATTTCATTCATGATATACCAGTGTCCATTAGTCATCACCAAATGACAAAGTACTCTGAATGCTACAGTTCACCTAAGAAGTTCTGACCTATTGATTTGATTTAATGTAGATCCTAATTAAGTCAGGCTTTAGCCAAGCAACTAAGTCAATGTCTGGAATCTGCCCCTGGCCACTTGAGCCAATGCATTCAGTCCAAAAATTTTTGTTAGTGAACTCATATCAATAGAATTAGCAGAATAGAACATGACATCCATTCTACTTCAATTGAATAACCACAGAAATATTCTGTTCTTGTTGACAGAAACTGGCAAACGCTTGCAATTTTCTTGTAAGATAGACTTTGCACCTGTCTCCCTGGAAACTGCTGGGATCTCAATTTAGTTATAGAAAAATAACAACAGGTTTAAATGCAAAGACAGCAGTGTATGTAGATTCCCTCCCTAGAAGGTATATCTCCCAGGATAGATCATTATAAGTTTGTTTGTTTTCAGGAAAGTAGATCATCATTAGAAAAAGTCCTATTTTACAAGGGAAGCAGCA
The DNA here is from genome assembly GCA_004027455.1 of Hydrochoerus hydrochaeris. Taxonomy (NCBI): domain Eukaryota; kingdom Metazoa; phylum Chordata; class Mammalia; order Rodentia; family Hydrochaeridae; genus Hydrochoerus; species Hydrochoerus hydrochaeris. The sequence continues at coordinate 21,081 of PVLA01008810.1, read as the reverse complement.
CTTTTCAAAGCTGACTGAATCTAGAGTTGTGAATATGGATTAAGGGTGTGTGATAACTACATTATTTCCCTGATTGGTTTAGCACAGTTTTAGGTTTGGATAATGGGAAAGCCCACCATGGGCATGGGTGACACTAATCAATAGGTTGATAGTTTGGAAGAAAGATAAAAGAAGAGTGGAGGCAGGCTTGCTGCCAGTGCTTCACTGCTGTCACTTCCTGCCTGCTCTGCCGTGGACTGTTCTCTCCTCTGCCCTGCCGCTCTGCCATTCCCCAGCCATACACTGTGAGCTGAAATAAACCTTTCCTCCCGTGTTTGTCTGGTATTTTATCTCAGCAATAAGAAAAGTAACTAAGACAGCAACCCCACTGCACTACCTTTTGGAGTGTGATAGGCAATATGGTGAATGTTTACACTTAAAACTTTGGTTACAGGAAAAGACACATTGCCATTAATCTCCCGGTTAACCCTCCCCCATGCTCAGACACTTCTGAAAGCAGTTCTGGAAGTCCTCTTTCATGAGAGCCTTAGCTGCACTGTGGGGTCTCCCTTGATGTCCTGAATCCACTCAAAATGTTTCCTTCCATGGTCATTTTGACTTTGGAGAAGAGCAAAAAGTCACATGGTGCTGGAAAGATGGACAAGGACACACTGAAATTTTTAAAATTTTTATTAGTGTTTGTTTGCAGTATGTAATGGTGATATTCATCATGAGGCATAGGCATCCATGCATAACACATCTTAGGGTTTTCACCCCCTTTTTTTCTTTTCCCTCCCTACTCCCTGCAGCCTTGTTCACCTCCCTGTTTACAAAATCTCACCATTTCCTATCATGCTTTATTTAGCACTTTATGTCTTGGGTTTGTCATATAAAAGAAACTTCAATATTTAAGATTGTGTGTCTGAGTTATTTTACTTACCATTATGGTTTCAAAGCGCATCCATTTTCCTACACACAACTCAAGTTTATTCTTTTTCATGGCAGAGTACTACCTGGTATGTGATTTATCACTACCAGTGAAGTTATTAATGCCTTTCAATTTGACCATAGCTTAATTCTATGTTCATCTAAAAGGTTTTATTCTCATTAAATAGCACCTAAAAACAGTATTATTTTAGATTTGTACAGGAGACATAAATAACACAAGTGTTATAAGAATAATGGGTTTAGTTAAAAATTAGGAGTTTCAGAAACATGGGAGAGAAATGTGAAGATGGAGATTGGAAAAGGTAGAGGACAAGAATGACCAAGTGCCACAACCTGTGTTGCTAGACCAAGAGGAAAAGTGAGACTGCGTTGGGGTCATCGGAGGTCAGCAGCATCTGGTCACAAGGTAGGACCATAAAGTGGGGTTAATAAAGGAGATGAGTCTTTCACACTGCCCCATCAGTCTGTGCCCTTGTCTAATGCCCTTATGGGAGACCACCATGGTCTCCAAGAATAATGGCTCCCACATCCTTTCTGAACCCTAAAGCTTAGGTGAATTTCTCTCACTGATAAACTAACTTAAAACTGCTCAAGGGAGATAACCCTGGAAATAGGTCTGAGACACAGTTAGAATTGGAGGTACCACTGTGAATAGACCTTAAATGACCTTTCTAAGGGGCTCAGACTTTTCTAGGAAAATGTATCAAGTTCTTCCAGCTTCTCTTCATAGATGCCTTCCAACCACAGAATTCAATCTTACCCCAGAGCCAGGACAGACATTCTGACAGTGGAAACATGACCAAGGCTCTAATTATACATACAAATAGTCTCTACATCTCTAATATATATGTTTCTCAGGCCATGTACCAGTAGGTTCATTGGAGACACTGACTTTTCTGTCTCTGGAATGCCTACCAGGAAGGCCGGCTAGTTGATTTCTTGGTTGGTCCCCCAAGTCCCAGCATGGCTGGTTCTTGGGAAGATGCTGAGTTTTCTTTCTCTGGGGCACATACAGCTTGTGCACTTTACCAGGAAGGCTGGCTAGTTGTTTAATATAAATGTTAAGAACAAGTGGTTAGAGAAATAATGTTACCCCTGAGAGGATTCTGAGTGAAATGTGAGCATGTTCCTATAATGTTGAAACACAACACAGCTTCGCCAATCAAAGCTTCAATAAACAAGAGTGCATTAGGGTGGTTCGTGTTTTAGTAAAACAAGTAACAACTGTAAGTATTGGGCAGCACTTAATGCGCACCAGTTTATGAGAGACAATTATTAAATGCTTAGGAATTTCACAACCTTGCTGACCTCACCGGTTTGAAATTGACCGTACTGGTAATATTTGCGTTGAGGAAATTGGAAACGATGACAAATCCAAATTTCTTTGTTTCAAGTTTCAGGTTTTAAGTATTTACTGACCACCACTGTGCTCTGGATGCTATAACATACATTTTGCCAACTCCAAATTCCAGACAAGATCAAAGTACTTAAGGAGTAAATTTCTGATTACATTCACCTTCTATTTCTTTTGAACTCAGAAATGCCGACTTGATGCTAAAGCAATTAATATTTCAAGCGTATTAAGGAGAGTTCATTTTAGAAAAAGCAATTAAGGTCAAATTAACTGCAGACAGCAGAGACAGGCTGCAGAAACAAAGGGGGTTAACAGAAGCACCTCATAAAGGTAAGTAACTAATATCTGGCTTTTAAAACTATCTTATTTTATATGCCACAGTATGGTTTCATATTGTGCTCCTTACATAGATTTTGAATGCACAGAAGCATAACTACATGTTATACATGTACAATGACAGAAAAGAATCATAATTAGATAATTTCATGTTAAATCAATTGGTCAGGGGTGATGGATCTTTCAAAGAATGTTTTTGCCAATACAAAATCTATGTCCGAAATGAATAATTAGTTAATTAGTCTTATTTTTTCAGGGAGACTATTTATTTTTCATGGATGAAATCTCTTAGCAATTTACTGAATTTTGGGTAATTTTTCAATTGCCAAGTTACCAGTTAAGACTGAAATGGCAGATGCCGGATTTAGGTGGAATGTTTTGCATGTTTACTCTAATAACTTTCTTACTGTGAAGTTTATAAACCATAAAGACTGTCCTTTGTAAGTATGGAGCTCAGTAACATTTAGTAAACTCATAGTAAATTTTGCATAACCATTGCCAAAATTCTATTTTAAGATATACCTACCACATAAAAAAATATCTTGCACCTGTTTATTAATTTATCTATTTCCTTTCATAAGTATGAAAGATTTCACGTGTACCAAAGTATGTAGTATGTATGCAATGTATGGTAGAGTAACAGTTTAAATGGAACTTTTCCAGCTTATGTGTGCTGATCCTATATAGCTTATCCAGGTCTTATTTCTAAGCATTCCTTAGAAATCTTCAATTACATAAAAGAAGCTTTCTTGGTTTTCTTTACTTGTACCACATATGTACACATCCATAAGACATACACCGCTGTTCTCCTGTTTTGATGTTATAAAAACATCACAATGTATGCAGGCATGTTTAACAGTGTTTTTCCGAGCAAAATTAAGAATGATTCTAAAACTTTTCTCTGGTGATATATTTAGTTGCGGTTTGCTTATTTTCGCTGACATGCTCCCTCCAACTTTCAATCTCCTCCCATTTGAAAAAGCCTGATTTATATTTTTTGATTGTCTTTTATTTAATCATTTTCTCTTCCTTTCCTCCCCTTCCAACTCTTGTTTCTGTCCTCATTTGAAAAATGTCTTCCTACTTCCTTTAACCTTCCTTTTGTTTTGCTTTTATTTCTATTTTGTGTTTCTCATGTTAAAAACACATTCAATGGCTCAGCTTTTGTTTCAGATTTATTCCATTTAAAATTATGGTACATCCATTTACCAAGAAGCCCTTCCACATTGTTGGTGGGAATGTAAACTAGTACAACTACTATGAAATTTCCTCAAAAAGTTAAAAATTAGAAACTCCATTTGACTAGTCTGATCCCTTCTAGGAATCTTCCCAAAAGAGTTAAAGTCATCATGTTATAGTGATACAGGCCCATGTGTATAACAGCACAATTTATGACAGCTAAATCTTGGAAAGAGCCTATACATCTATCAACATGAACAGATGAAGAAAATGTGGCAGCAGACACACAAGAAATACTCTGCTATAAATAATGTATCTCTATCTCTTTGATTCTCTCATGACTGATATGGCTCTCCCTAAATTTTTGTGATTGTGAGCAATGCTGCTGAGAATTTTTTGTGCGTCTCACCATGCACAAGTACCCACATGCTCCTAGAATGCAAATCTGAAGTACCGCATGGCCTTTAGATATGATATAAACCTTACAAGTTACGCTAGAGAGTTCTCTGATGCTATCTCATCTCACAAGCTGCAGAAAATCTGTCATTACCGTAATTTTGTTGATATTATTACAATGATTTAGCCTAGTTGATAAATTCAAGACATTGTGTCGCATTCTGTAGACAGGACTGGGAATAATGAGGTGTGTAATGAGGGGAGGTGGTGAGCCATAATGCACTGAATTGGCAGAGGCAGTGAATTAGGTGAAGCAATCACTCTACCGAATCTTTTGCAGGCACAGAGTGCCATATGCACGGAAAATTACAGCAGCAGTCACGCCTCACCAAGATGTCACACCTTTACTTTCCATCATAGGAGATATATTTATTCATCAGAGGTCAATCTGAATGAGAGAGGACAGGAAAAAAATACTTGCTGGCTCTGAGGCAGGAAGGTGGTGTGAAACTGAATCATAATTTCAATTAAGGACATCGCTGGTCACTCCAGGGTTGCATTTGTGTTCACCTCTCACGGACTTCAAAAGCACACAAATTACTTTGCCTTCTGGGTCAACTGCTCTGTCTGCAATCCAAGGGGAACAGCTGCTGCTAGCTTTTTTAGATATTAAAAAGGAGGAGAAAAACTTAAATTTCTAGGATATTAAGCATCTATTTAAGTTGAATGAGGTATGTGAAACATGTTGGAATTAGCAAACAGAGAACAATTAGAAGAAAGCCTAGATTGTGTAGCGCGGATGATAAAAGAAACCATGGAAGGTGACTGGAATTGTTGACAGCGCAGTGACATAGTGCAGCCTGTCCACCACCCCATTAAATACTGGGGGTGGGGGGCAAACTCCTTTGTGGTTGGGGCAGGAAGACGAGAGATCACAGAGGGCTTCTCAGCCTGCAGCTGTGCGCAAACTTTGAAGTTGCTTTTGAAGTTTTAAAAAATATTTCTTTTGTTCTGAAACTTTGCCCTATATTATATCCTGGTATTCATCCCATATATATGAAAGTTCTCCAGAGAGAGAAATAGTGAGAGAGATTGAAGGGACAACACCATGTAGCTATGTATTGTTCTCCACATGACTCTGAGCTGCATGTGGTTCATTCAGCAGGAGAGAAACTCACATGTGAGTTGATGCTGTGGCCTGGAGTCCAAATCCCATAGCGTGGCAGTTTGGAGAGTCAGGGCTTTTGTTGTTGTTATTGTTGTTGTTTTAATAGACTTTCTTCTTTAAGAAACCTTACTCTTTGCTGTTAAATCTTTCAATTGATTGGATGAACCTCACCCAGATTATGGAAAGTAGTCTGCTTTACTCTGAGTTAGTCACATCTAAAACATACCTTATTAGCAACATTTAGAGGTTGAAGTATAACAGAATCCTACAGGTATTGAATTTCTTTAATTTATGAGGAGGATTGTACATTTCTGCTGTGCTTATTAGGAGGTTATTTTACTGGAGTTCACAGGACATGTCCCAGCCCTGGAGAGTATCTCAAGCCGTAGGAACACAAGACCCTTTTAACTTCTAGAGCTCCACAAGGAGGTAGCTCTGTACATGACATTCAGCATTCACTAACAGAGTGAATCTAAGTAAATTCATCATTAAAATATTGCCCAAACAAGGCATTTCTGAATATGAGTCTGATTTCAATTATATGAAAATTAAATTTTCTGGTATTGTATTTTAATGTCATTTTTAATATGCACTTTTGGATAGATGGAAAATATTGAGTTCATCTAATCAACAAAACTACTTTTCTTAATTACACTATATTAAAAACTGCACAGTATGCTAATTTATCAAACTAAAGAGAAATCAATAATTAATGATATGTGAAACTATAAATGAGAATATATAGCTTCAGATAAATGAAAACTAGTACTGAGTAGGAATGAGACCTCTAAATGGCTTGTCATATCTCTAATGCAATATAGTGAGCTTGGTACTAATGTGTTGAAATGTGATTAATGTTTATTGTAAGCATCCCTATATTCACATTTAATTTATGGAAGACAACTGAAGCACTATTCTTCAAGAAAGAGGAAAGTTGTTTACTATATATATATATCCAGCAGCCAGCATTAGAGTTGAGCCCAATATCATCTGACACTTCTCCATAATGAATTTTCACTGGCTGAAGACTCGCTTAGCAGAAGAGCACGGTTATATGTAACCCGCTTACATTTATGGCATTTCTACTGATTTCTCCAACTAATGTTCATTGGGTTTGTGATTTTTTTTACCCCTTCATTTTAATTGTTTATAAAACATATAGGAAGTTTAACAATAGAAAAGTCTAAAATTTAATTACAGTAAGTATGCTACTGATGATGTTTTTAAAAATGTATTATCTTGAAGAGTTTTGTGGTTTAAGATAAATCAAAATATGAGAAATCATGGGACTCTTCTTCAGGCACTGAGGGTTCAATGTGCCAGGTGAGCCAATAAAATTGTCATGACATTGAAAAGGTATTCACACTTGTGTTAATTACAACATTTATATAAAAACTAAGTTTGCGTCAAATTGCAGACACTGTAATAGACACCAGAGAAATAAACATGAGGAAGACATTCTTCCTGTCTTTAAAGAGCTCGTGGTCTGCAGGATGATAAAGACATAAATTTTTTTTAATGTAATTTAATTCTTAGTTGACAAGAGTTGTGCAATGAAAATAAATTGTGAAAATAAATTTATAAAGGTCAAATATGATAATGTATCCACCATAAACAAATAGTAAACAGTTAAGGTGATGGATATGTTAATTACCCCAGGCAATCCTGCCTGCTGCAGTTTAGTTCTCAAATGTTCCCCAAATCTCACGTGTTAGGAAAGTGGTGGGCTCATGGGGGGCACAATATGCATCAGTGGATGAGTCCACTATGAATTTGTAACTTGTTTGCATACCTGGGTAGAGGCAGGACCTGGTTAGAGGCAGGACCTGGTTGGAGGCAGGACCTGGTTAGGGGCAGGACCTGGTTAGAGGTAGGTCACTGGCGTGTGACCGGAAAGGGTGTATCTTTGGCCTCAGCGCCTCTCTTCTGGTTGTTTCCTGGCTGCCGTGAGGTGAGTAGCTTTCTTCCACCATGGTCTTTTGCCGTGTGTTTTCTACCTGGGATTCAACCAACCTCGGACTGAATCCTCTGAAAACTATGACCCAAAGGGACCTCTTCTTCTTTACACTACAGGTGTTAGGTATTTTGTCTCCATGCTGGGAAAGTGACTAATACACTATGCAATCTATACAGGAACCAAATATCATACTGACCCTCATAAATATGTAAAATTACTATGCATCAATCAAACAAATAATGATTTAAAATTGAGAATATGAGGAGATTGTGAGTGAGAACTTGCAGTACCTCAATACTAAAAAAAAAAAAAAAATTACAGAAGTGAACTGCCTGTGAATCCTTTCTTTACCTTCTGGAAAGACTGGTTCTGGAAGCCTTACTTATTATGCTTCTTAAATATTAAAGACATACACTGGGGTAAAAAAATGAGCTGAGGTAGAGACAGTGATGGAGAAGTGTCCATGGAAGAGTTAAAGAAGGAAATGAAGAGAGAAAGAAAAAAAATATGTCTGTATTGCTAACTAGACACCTCCCTGACTGGTTCCATCCAAAGGCTGTTGAATGGGAATAGAGTCAAAATAGTTTCTTCTGGGTTGTTTCCAAGTTATTAGTAGGTCAAATACTCAACTGCTTGTGGGGTCCATCTGGACAGAGTTAACAGAATATCTTAGAGTGTCCACTAGCTGGTCTTTGGGCTAGAGGGTTGACAGTGAGTGTGTAGGACTATTATCCCAATTCCCTGCTCTCCCAGGGTAATTTCAGTTACTTTGTGATTTCTCTTTCTTTTTGCCTAATTGTAATGATGGGCCTAGAATCTGCTCCTTCCAAGTTAATTCAGTTGTTGAATGTGACTAAGTTATCCTGGTTCATTTGACTTTTGAGAAACCTTACCACATCAGAAAAGCTCAAATTTAAATGCAGTAGTTAGGACATCCTCAATGGATAAGAAAATATGCTTCTCTCTACTACAAGCTTGTGATTATTTTACCGATTCTCTCCATCACTGACCACCCTCTGAATCTGTGGACTTAACTTGATAACTGAGGAATACAAATTCTTCCTTTTAGCATATCATCCACAAATAGCAGAGATATGAGATTACACACCTCTGTTTAAATAGTAAAATAACCTCATAATAACCACAGTAGAAATGTACAATCCTCCTTATAAGTTAAAGAAATTCAATACCTGTAGGATTCTGTTATACTTCAACCACTATAATTAAATGAAAACTCAACCTTAAGGCAAATTATCTAGATGAGAAAGTAAATAATCAGAATTTAAGCAAGAAGAGACTTTGGATTGACTTATTTTAACATTAGATATTCTAGTAGCTTGATCATGTTCTTTCTTTTCCATGTTACTTGGTTTTTTGGTGGAGAGTTTGAATTTTTTTTATTTTAAAGAGGGTAAAATTAAACATAACAAAACAGATCATAAGAATACAGTATGAGAGACACAGATTTCAAAGCAAGACCACTGGAGATCTTTACTGTCTATCATATTGTCTCTTGTTTTCCTCCAAATAGTTGTCCATATCTTCACACACAGTGAATTCATACAAAACAAAATAGTATTAAACTGATCAGACAGGATGATGAAGGCATTTTAGATCTTCAAGACCAGACAATAGGGAAATCAACAATGGACAATGGCTGCCATAGTGTCTCTTGTTCTCTTCAAAATAGCTGTCCATACTTTCACGTACATTGAAATTAAACAAAGCAAAACCGACTAATATCACTGTGAGCAAAGAATAATAGTATTGCTAGATTTCATATCATGATGCTATGGAATTAGCACTGGGAACCTTATTGTCTCTTTTTCTTCAAAGTATCTGTTCATTTCATTGTGTATTATACAATCAATTCTCATAAACTGTTTAGTTCTATGCATGCATAAGTCTCTACATGCATTCCTATCCTTTCTGTATTAGAGAGAAAAGCAAATCAAAGCAAGACAAAACAAAACAAATTCCTAGAAAAACACAAAATGAAAAAGACATATAAAACCACAATACAAGGTGATCTATAGTAGTTACTATAATGTCTCGTGTTATTTTCAATAGAATTGTCTATATCATCAGGCATAGTATAATTGAATAGCTGTACACAGCAATGTTAATAAAAACAAAACATTGGGGACATTATAGGGCTTCAAAAGCAGTTAATGATCAAACAAGAATGGGTATCCTAGTGAATCTTGTCATCTTCAGAGTAGTTGCCTCTACTCTCAGACTTGATACTATCAAGCATACCAGATTCAAATAAAATCAGTCAAGACAAAACAACGATCTAACAAACCAGATTCAAATAAGATCAGTCATAGTAAGACAGTGTAATTTAAAGGGATTCCAATTAAGTTAATAGGAAATTAAGGATAGTTACCATAGTATATCCTGCTATTTCTGGAATAGCTGTCTGTGCCCTCAAATCTAGTACAAGTAGACAGACTGGAACAGAATAAAATAAAACTAAACAAAGTGATAAGAATAATGTGGATTTTAAATACTGATACACTATTAACAATGTCCTCTGTCTTCCTTTTTTAGACAGTTTCTCCCCTTTCACTTTCACAGGGTGCTTTGTACATTTTGGGTCCTACTAACTCCTTTAGTTTTTAGATTAAGGGGGCAACCCACTATCTACCTAAGTGGCTCTGAACCTTTTTACCCCTAAGCTTGATCTTGAGTTGTATTCCTTTACCTACAAAAGCCTCAAGGTTTTTCTTCTTTATAGCTGAGTAGTTCTCCACTGCACAAAAGTATCATGTCTTTCCAACCTATCTGCAGCTGCTGGATAAGTTGTCCTTATTTCTCTCTGGTTCCCTGTCACATAGAGCATTGTTTTCTCATCTTTGACTTTTGGTTCATAAACCCTCTTTTAGGTTGATTATATTTCCTATACAGAGCATCTCAATGGACCCTATCTCCTGATCTACTCTGCCTGTGTTTCTTTTTGTTAGTGTATCAAGGCCATCTGTGTTAGAGATTATAGCCAATCTTCTCTGTCTCATCTCTGTCATGCTATTTTTCTGCCATTGGTTGTTTACTTTTTTCCTTCATTCCATTGTCTGCCCTGTATTGAGGCCTCTCTGCCACTGTTCCTGGAATCCTGGTGATTTTTTTTTCTCTCTCTAGACTGTCCTTCAGTATTTTTTGTAGGGTTGGATTGGTGGTCATGAACTCCCCCAGTTCCTCTTTGTCATGGAAGCATCTTGTTTCTCCATTAATTTTGAGCAATAGTTTTGCAGGGTTACATTAATCTAGGTTGGAGGTTATTTTCCTTCAGGGCTTGGAATACTTTGCTCCAAGCTCTTCTTGATTTGATGGTTTGTGTTGAGAAGTCTGTCATGATTTTGACAGGTTTTCCTTTATAGGGGATCTGTTTCTTTTCTCTGACAACTTTTAATATTCTGTTCTTGTGATGAATTTCTAGTATTTTGATTATTATATGTCTGGGTGTATATCTGTTTTGGTTGTAGTTGGCTGGAATTCTGTATGCCACATATATATGAATATCATTTCCTTTTCCTATGCTTGGGAAGTTTTCCTTAATTATTTCTGTGAATAACCTTTGTATTTCACTTGTGTTTATACCTGCTTCTTCACTCACATTTTTTATTCTTAAGTTATAGATCCTCTTGTCATCTTCTAGCCTTTGTATTGTTACTTCCTGATTCCTTGTTATTTTTAAGAGATCTTTTCTTTCAGGATTACACATTTCAAACCTATCTGCAAGTTTTGAAAGTCTAACTTTAGTTTCTGTCAAGCAATTTTGCTAGCTTTCAATGGTGTTTTTAATTTCCTGGTAATCTCTTTGAATTTGTTTCATGTATTCTAGATTTTTTTTTATTCTTCATTGAAGGCTTCTCTCCTTTTCTGGCAAGATGGTGGATTGGTAGGGAGGAGAGTAGAGAGCCTCTCTGAGAGAAACAGCTCAGATGCTAGAACTTAACATCATGGAGAAGACCAGATGAAAGGAGAGGGACCCAGGAAGAAACTAAAGAAAAAGAAAAAAAAAAAAAGGAAAAATGTGGGCAGAAGGCTGGAGCTAGACATGCTCTCACTGGAGCTGGTCACATGCTGTACTGGACGCCTTGGAGTCAGATGGCTCACAGTTATGCTGAAGTCATGGTCGTTCTGAAATCTGGGGTTAGTGAGCCTGAGGCCCTTGGCGGGAAGATGTGCCTCAATGGAGAATGGATGGAACTGGCATGGAGAGCTGCACTAACCTGTGGTGAGCCTTGGAATTTTGTCCTTCCACGGGAAGGGGCGACCAGCTGGATGACATATTGGAGTTGGGCAGGATGAACTTGAACCCAGAACTGCAGTGAACTCAGTAGGCCACTCCTGGCCCAAAGCAGACTGGTGGCATCTGCTTGGGATGGGTCACGCCCCTGGTTGTGATCCAATAGCCAGGGACAAAATTGTCCCGAACCAGTGACATCTGCATGGCACAGACTAACATGCTGAAGGCACTTGCTGATTGGCTGGCTCGGAGGAGAGGGGCCAGCCTACATTGCTCCTGTGTGCACCTCAAGGATCAACAGCACACTGGAGAGGGCAGCAATCTCCTAGACAGCATGCTTCAGAAAAGCCATAAGCCACACGGAAAGGGCCCGAGACCACCACCATACACTTGTCTGAAAGAAACCAGAAACATGAAAAGAGAAAAAGCAAGAAAAAGCCTCCAGCTGCTGACCCAGGGAAAATAAGTTCAGGAGAGGTAAATACGGAAGAGATTGAGGGCAGCAAACATGCAATATTGGACACAGCATCAGCTGACATAAAGAAATATCTTCATAACATTATAGAAGAACTCAAAACTAAAATACTAATACAAGTAAAGCAAGATAAAAATTATTACAATCTGCAGGGATGTATACAGTGTATTGCTGGATCTTGTGTTTTGATCCATTCTCCCTGTTTTGTTTTTTTTTTTACTGGTGAATTGAGGCCATCTATATTAATGGTTACAACCTCATACATTGGTTCATCTCTGCCATGCTATCTTCCTGTTGTTGGCCCTCCACTTTTCCTCTTCATTTAATTGCCTGTCTTGTTTAACAGTCCTTTTCTGCTGCTGTTCCTGAAACATGGTTATCTTTATCTCTCTCTAGAATATCCATCAATACACTGTGTACAAGAAACACATTTAACTCAAGAGGAAATTCATAGACAAAATCAAAGGAGAGAAAGCAATTGTTCCACACAACAATAGACCAGAAAAAAGGGGGTAATTTCCCCATCAACTGCACAATGGGTAAGAAAGATATAGTAGTTTCATACAATGGAAAGCTGCCCAGCTATAAAGTAGGATAATCTCGAGGCTCTTGTAGGTAAATGGATGCAACTGGAGATCATGCTCATGGGTGAAATAGTTTTGACTCACATGGGTGAACATCAAGTTATCTCCCTAGCATAAAAAACTGAATGAGTTAGTGGGATCCAAAAAGCACAATAGATATTATAAAAGTGATAGGGGAGAAAATGTCTAAAAAGGGAAAGTGGTGACCACTGTTAATTTCTTATTATCTTGTTTTGAATTCTTGTTTCATTTTCATATTTTTTTAGGTTTGGTTTTATTCTGTCTTGTTTTGGTAGATTTTACTGTGTCGGATGGTACAGCCAGCTATTCTGAAGATAATAGGATATATTATGGTAACCATTGCTGATTTCCTATTATCTTGTTTTGAAGTCCCATAATGCTTTATTTCTTTTGTTTTGATTGGTTTTATTCTGTTTTGTTTTTTATGATTTTATTGTGTGTGATGATATGAACAGCTATTTTGAGGAAAAGAAGAGGCATTATGGTAAAAAATACATATATACAAGGATGGTTCAGCATATACAAATCAATTAAAGTAATCCACAATGTCAATAGAGCCAAAGATAAAAATCTCATAATCATCTCAATAGATGCAGAAAAAGATTTTGACAAAGTTCAACATCTATTCATGATTTTAAAAAAACTACAGAAAGTTGAAATATATGATCTTAACCTCATTCTGAGAAAAATATCTATGACAAAATAATGACTGTTATGGATTAAAAACTGGTGGTCAATTTAACACCAGCTGAATTAAATCAGCATGGTGCTGAGTATAGATGGCCCGCCTGGGGACAGCATAAATAGAGACATGAAGAAGAAGAGCTAGGTATTGTGGGTTTCTCTAAGTGTTGCTGTTTGAGCTATTGGTTCTCCTGGAAGAGTTTGTCATGACTGGCTTCTCCAGTGTGAGTTCAACTATTGTTATTGGAGGAGCTGGGGACCTTGTTGGTGAGAATGGCTGTGGTTCACTTTGGGGAAGCTCTGGTCCTTACACTGAACATCACTTCTTGGATCCAGAGGGGAAGACATGTGCCTTTTAATCTCCAGGTGAAGCTTGTTATGTTGGCTTTCTGGCATGTACTCGACTGTTCTTATCATTGGAGGAGCTCTGGACCTCCATATCACTGAGGATGGCTGTGGTATCTTTCAGAGCAGCCCTAGTCCTTATTCTGAGCATGACTTTTCAGCTCCAACCCTCAACCTATTATCACAGCTCTCTCACCCTGCTGGCATAGACTTTCTAGCCTCCACCACTGACCTTTGGGCCTTCCTAGCACAGATCCATAAAAGAGACTGGCGTGAGTCCTTGTGGGCTCTAAACCTCCAGCTGGACTCATAGGAGGCATTGTCATGGGCTCTAGGTCTTTATCTGGACTCATGTAGGACATTGCTGTGGGATCCAGGTCCTTGGCTAAATATTCTACGTCTTTGGTGTTGTGTACAGATTTCCTGCACTTTCTGTGTTTAACTCTGGGTGACCATCATAAATAATATTATAAATTCTGTGTCCTGATTATAATTGTTCTCTTCACAACCCCAGACTACAACAATGACTAATACACTAAATGTTCAAAAAATGAAAGCTTTTATTCTAGAATCAGGAAGAAAAGGATGTTCACTCTCACCACTGTCATTCAACATAGTCCTGGAAAACATTAGCCAGAACAATTAAACAAGATAAACAAATAAAAAGAATAAAGATAGGAAAAAAGAAGTTAATTATCACTATTTACCGATGACATGATTGTCTTCATAGACCTCAAAACCTCCACCAAAGGCTTCTAGATTTAACAACCAACTTCAGTCACATTTCTGGGTACAAAGTAAACACTAAAGCATCATTCCTGTACACAAATAAAAAAATTCACTGAGAGAGAAATGAGGTAAACAACACCTTTCACAATAGCATCAAGGAAAACAAAATAGGATTCAATTTAACAAAGGAAGTGAAAGTTCTGTACTTTGAAAACTACAATAATCTGAAAAGTGAGATTGAAGAGGATATCAGAAAATGGAAAGATTTTCCTTACTGTGAGTGGGAAGGACCAACATAGTGAGAATGTCCATACTCCTGAAATTGTTGTGCAGATGTAACACAATTTCAATCAAAATACCAATCTTACCGAACTAGAGAAGACATTCCTAAAATTCATTTGGAATCAGAAGAGTCCAGGAATAGCAAAAACAGTTCTGGGTAACAAAGGCAAGGCAGGGGGGTATCACAATCTCAGATTTGAAATTATACTACAATGCCTCTATGGTGAAAACAGCATGGCACTGGCAAAAAAAAAAAATACCCCAAAAACCAAAAAAACAAAAAACAGACCTGAGGATCAATGGAACAGATTAGAAGACATAGAAACAACTCCAAACACACTCAGCCATCTTACCCTTGACAAGGGGGCCAAGTATGTTCACTGGAAAGAAAGATGGCCTCTTTAATAAATGGTGCTGGAAAAACTGGCTTTCCTCATGCTGAAGATTCAAACTAGACCCATATCTTCTACCATCCACCTAAACTAAAATTGAAATGTAACAGATATCTAAATATTAAAGCAGAATAAGTAAATATGCTGGAAGATGGAATAAGTAGAACTCGAAGACATTGGTGTAGGCAAAGACTTTAGGAACAAAATCCCACTCATATAGGAACTATCACAAATAATCAATAACTGGAATCTCATCTTATTAAAAAGCTTCTGCACAGCAAAACAATTCACCAACAGAGTGGAAAAACAACCTACAAAATGGGAAAAAAATTAGCCTGTACTTCCTTAGACAGTTGTCTAAAATCTAGAATAGATAAAGAACTGAAAAAAAATCAGACCCCCTCGAGTTTAAAGACCCAATCTAAAAATGGGCATCTGAAATGGCATATAAATATGCAAAAAAACATTCAACATCACTAGTTATTTAAAAGATGCAAATGAAAACAATTCTGAGAGAACATCTCACTACGGAAAATATGGCTATTATCAAGAAATCAACCAGTAACAAATGCTGGTGGGGCTGTGGGGGAAAAAGAATCCTTATTCACTGTGGGTAGGAGTGTAGAGTGATGCAACCACTGTGGAAATCAGTGTGGAGAGTCCTCCAAAAACTAGGACTAGCTATTTCTCTTTTTGGTATTTTCCCATAAGATTTAAAAGCATCAGATCACAGCAATATACACACACCCATGTTTATAGCAGCACAAGTTGTAATAGCTAAATCTTGGAAACAACCCAAATGCCCATCAACTGCAGAGTGGATAAAAAAAGATTTTTTAATACAATGGAGTACTACTCAATCATAAAGAAGGATAAGCTTGCTATATCTCTAGGTAAATGAATGCACCTTGAGATCATATTCTTAAGTGAAATAAATCAGACACAAATGTAAAGACCACATTGTTTCTTTGGTGTGAGAAACTGGAATTGTAAATAAGGACCAAAATTATAATAGATATTGTGAAATAGGCAAAAATTGTTCAATAGGGAAGGAGGAGCGGGAAAGGAAGGAAGGAAAAAGAAAAAAATGATGAGAAAAAAGGAAAAATGGAAACAGCTTTTTTAAATTAGGAGGGCAAGAGAGGTTGAAGAAAGGAAGGTGAATGGGAAAAAAGATGTGCCATGTACAGGTACAAATTGCCTGTATGATCATTATGTATATCTACATTGTATCAATAAACCTAATTAAAGATTATTACCATAAGAACACATTGCCAGTCATCCATCTTGAAATCCTCCCCCTTGCTTTGAACACACTGATCCCATCACTGCTGGCACTTTCTGAAGCTGCTCTGGAAGTCCTCTTTCATGAGTGTTTTTATGCGGTGTGATAAAAAATACAGTGACTCAATATAGGTGTCATCCTACATAAGACAGGTTTGCAAAAACATCCACCTATCCTCATCCACCTGATTCACAGGTTTTACACCATGTGACTTCTGGCTTTTCCCCAAAATCAAGGTCACCAAGAGGGGTAAACATTTTAAATGGACTCAGGACACTGAGGCAGCTATGGCAGAGCAACTGAAAACACAAAAGTGACTCCCAGATTGCTTAAGAAAACATCACAAAGGACAGGGCAAGAGTGCTTGAAGAAAGCAGGGGTACTGCAGGCAGCATTAATGGCAGCATGTCTTCTACACTAATAAACAACTTTTAAATTTAAATATCCACTTTATTTTGTAATCACACCTCATAACGCCCCCAAGTTTTCTCTATACTGTAGTCAAATACACAGTCAGCTGCCCATGAATAAGTATAAAATTAATAAGCTGACATTATAATAACATAGTAATACTAAAAGGTTAGACTAATAATTTGAAATTTAGTGTCATACAACAATCTTACAAACAAGTCTTGTATTCATCCCCTTCTGACCTGAGGAAGAGGTCGATGAAAGATGAGTAGGAAATTTAATTTATATGCTTTACATAAATTTGATGGAATAAAATTAATTAGGAAGTATTCCAAATACACTCAAGACAACAAAATGATATACTTTATATTTCTATTACTTAAGTTTAACAGATCTTAACATACTGCTATATGTTCTTTAGAATTCTATCTTTAACAAAATCAACTCCAAATCAGAGAATGAGAAGAAAACCTTTCAACATTTGGAAAGATAGATCATATGAACGTGTGAAGTCAGACTGTCCAGAGCTGCAGAACTACTGGCCTTAAAAGCCAACAGAAGGCACTTTTCCAAAGAAATGAAGCTCCTCTGGGTGGTGAAACTAGCAATCCCTGTTATTAGCAATTCTGGGAAAGAGTAGGGGACCCTAGCAGATCTGTCCTTTGGCTGGCAAGAGTCACACAGAGTTGGCTAGGAAGGTAAGGAATTAGAGAAAGATTGAGCAGACCAGCCATATGTGCAGAAACCAGTGGTTAGTAAATCAGGATCCAAGAAAGAGGGCACAGTGTAACTTTGTAAGCTCCTGTGGTCAGGAGAGAAGCAAGACTCTCTTGCATGTAGATTTTGTGACCTCCGTCAAAAGGAGAACCCTGTGGTCTGGTCCCTTCTGCAAATGGCAGGTAGGTGGAGACTTTCCCTACTTAAAATGAGTCATTAAACATACCACTACTATACTAAAAGGTAAAAACAGAAAAAAACCACTAGGAATATTTGTAGAGAAACATTGGCCTGAAACAGAAGAAAAAATTGTAGAATATCTTACTGTAAATTTAAAAGAAGCAAGTTTAATAAAGACGGTATACCCTAAAACACAAAAGCTTATCACAAAGATATAAAACTAAGAAACATATGGTTGGGCAGCAAAAGATAATGATATGTGAGCCAGCATAGCCCAGTAAGAACTGGGATGCAATAACGAAGTGTGACATTTTATACAATGAGTTTATTTATTCATGCAATAAATGGTAACTGAGGACTTCCTAGCTGTTAGACAAAGGGGAGGCAGCAACAACCCCATGACTCAAAAGTTCCTCCTTTCAGAGGGTCTGCATGCTACTGGAGGACACAGACAATATCCAAATGTACATGTGCACACTCATACCAATGTGACACATGTGGTGACAAGAGCTATGGGAAAATACTACAGTGAAGGGGGTTGTGACAAGAGCTATGGGAAAATACTACAGTGAAGGGGGTTGGTGAGTCTTGGATATTGAGATATGCATCATTTTTGCATAGCATGGTGACAGCCAGTTTTATGTTACTGTTACAAATACTTGACATGCTCATCTTACAGAGAGGAAAGGTTTACTTTGGCTCAGTTTTTCAGTCCATGACCAATTAATTGTCTTGTTGCTTTGGGCTTAGAGCAAAGCAGCACATCAGGGTGGCGATCATGTGTTGGACAAAACTGTTCAACCCCATGGCAAAGTGGGAGGAAGGGGCAAGAGTCCAATGTCCTATTCAAGGGCAGCCTCAATGACCTAAAGACCTCACATCAGACCCATCCTTGAAAGGTTCCCCACCTCCCATAACAGCCACCCTTGGGATCAGACCTTCCGCATACAGGTCTCTGCAGCCACTTCAGGCCCAGTCCACAGCAGGGTTGTCAGGGAAGGCCTTCCTAGGAGGGCACTTTTAGAGAAAAATCCTGAAGGGATAAAGGATAAAGCACGCAGACATAGGGATTAGTAGCTACCTAGCAGAGACAGCAGCACAGTCTCTGCAGAGAAACCTGCTCTGTGTATTTGAGGAGTCCAGGGACTAGCCAGGGAGACTAAGGGGAGAGGAGTCAGGTGAAATTGGAGCTTGCAGGAGACCACATTGTGTGGGGCCTTGCGTGCCAACATGGGTTTTGATTTTAATTTTGGAATGAGAGGCCATTTAAAGGTATAAAGCAGAGCAGAGACATCTGAGTGACAGTCCGACGGGGTCACTCTGCTGGCTGTATTAAGACTATGCTGAGACAAGGGAAGGGCAGGGCAGAGGCAGACAGAACAGCAAGAAGGCTGTTACAATAATTCAGCGAGGTTAGGTAAACTTGATTATTAGCAGTGAGATGATAAGATTTTGGTATTTTTAAGTGCAGACTCAAAAGATTTACTGTCTGATTCATAATGGGTGATAAAACACCAGCAATGTCAAAATTCGTGTCCCAAGAAACTGGAAAGATACAGGTACCATCTGCTGAAGTTGAGAAGTAAAAGCTAGAGTAAAAGCTTATGAGGACAGGGGTCAGAGTTCTTGAATGGGTCACCTTTGAGATAACTAGTAGTCAACCAGATGAAAATTCTGGGCAGATAGTTGAACCTACAAGACCGGAGTTTATCAGAGACCAATACTAAAGTACTTTAAATGGCTGAATTCATTTAAAGGTTGCTAACTTTTTATTCTACCTCTCTTTTGTTTTACTAGTTTACTAGTAGATACACACAAAATATAATCAGGGTTTGAGAAAGTCTTTTTCATGTACAACCAAATCTGTCCTTGCTGGTGTAGTAACTTTTCATAGACCAACTGCCATGGCTGCTGCACACTTGCCAAGCACCTTAATGGGAAATATTCAGTATGTGTTATGCTGAATTCAGTTTCTCAAACTAGTCCTCACACAGTATGTACCACTCCACTCTCCTCCCACTGCTCAACCATAGGCTTCTCCTGGTTACATTGTCCTATTATGCATAAAGATAACGGCTGCAAATAAAATTAAGTAAGGAGCAGTACCATTCCTGAGACTCAGACTGTGCCTCTAGCTCATGCCACAGAAGTACTTATTGCCTCTTGAATATGGTAGGAGTTTGGCTGCCAGATTTGGGGCTTTTATATCGCTGATTTCCTATTATGTTTTTAGATGGCTCCCTCTTTTAATGACACACATTAATGATTCAATGTCAAGAAATTTTACCAATTGCTTTCTTCACTCCTTGGATTTCGATTTTAATTTCACTTGTATTCTATTAATGGTGAACAGAAAATTATTTTCCTAAAAATTTTGTGTGCTGATAGATAGACCCCAATATTTGCCATAACTCTTTCAGGTCTTACATTACTGCAAAATATGAAAGAAGTAGTTGTATCTCATAAATGTGAACCTATCAAGTGAAAAGTTTGAATGACAGTTGATGACTGTGATCAAAGGGTTCCTGCCAAAGGTCACTGCCATCCTGGAGCTAGCTGCAGAGTTTTTAGAGAAAGGCAGAAGGTGGATTTATTTTAGATAGAATAGCTGAACTAGAAGGACTGATTGGTTTTGAAATCTTCCATTTTATTCTTCATCTGTTTTGGTTAAAAAAAAATGAATTCTACTGGGTTACTGATGATCCATCATGTTTTATGGAATACTAGGTCTAAAATACTGTAAACTCTTCATGCCCTAGGAGTGAAACCCAAGTTACAGGTAATTCAAATATTTATATACAAGGCAGAATTTTAAAAAGATAAAAATAAGTCTTTTCCCACTAGCCAATGAATTACGATTTTGCCTTATGGCCTCTGGAGGTCTTTTTTGAGTCCACAGAGATAATTTCTAAAAAAGAGAGTTAAAAAAAAAAAGATGTTTGGCAGACTGAGTGGCAGTACTTCCCTAGCAAGATTGCTGCAGAAAAACTGTAAGCAAAACGAAAGGCCCAGAGACCTCCACCACCCACCCATCTGAAGGGGGCCGAAAACATGACAAGACAGAGAAAGAGCAAAAGGTCCCCAACTGCAGAACCAGGGAAAGTGAGTCCAACAGAGGTAAATGCAGAGGAGGTTGAGAGCAGCAAACCTGTACTCTCAGAGACAGCCTCATCGGAAATAAAGAAATACATCTGTGACCTCATTGTCGAATTTAAATCTGAAATTCTAACTCAGGTGAAGCAAGATATAAGAAGACTAATAAAAGAAGTCCTGGGTAATCCTCAAGTAGACACAAATGAAAGAATAGAGGAACCCAGAGAAAGGAGAGAAGCCTTTGATGAAGAATATAAACAAAATCTAGAATATATGAAACAGATCCAAAGAGAATATCAGGAAATTAAAAACTC